>JAQGBT010004111.1:0-17494 GCA_034698585.1 Disparrhopalites patrizii | reverse complement strand
AGAGAAGGAGAGAGAGAGAGAGAGAGAGAGAGAGAGAGAAAGAGGGAAAGAGAAATAGCCAGAGAGAGAGAGAGAGAAGAAGTATAACTACAGAGTATGAAATATAAATTTTATAAACACGTTTCCATCTTCACTCCTCTGAGTATGATGAATGTGATGGGAGTTCTCCTGCTCGGACTTCGCGATCTGTAAAAGAAAAAAATATATAGGGCTGATTCAAGCATTTAACAACGACTATTGTGACTATAAGTTGAAGAAAGAAGGTTTCACTTACAACCCGTCACTCACTCGTCATGTGTTGGTTGGCTTTGAGACAAAGGAGACAATATTCTTGTGTACAATTTTTTTTTGCTTTCTTTTTTACCATTTTTATTAGTTTAGAGAAAAATTTCATAGTAGAGTTCGTCTATATAAGCGTATTCAGTTTTTTTTTTTGAGGTTCTCATATTCCCTGTAATCTTGACTTTCTTCGCCTCTCTCTCTGTGTATGTGAGACACTTATTTTTCTTTTGTCTTTCTCTGATCTGTGACTGTGTCTTCAAACGTCCCTTGACTCTATTCTGTGACTGTAATTGAAACCTCAATTTTGTCTCTGCATATCTACCCCGTTTTTTCAGGCTCTTTCTCCAAGCCAAATCTCTTATTCATCGCTCCCGTAATTTCTGGTCGGGTCTCCTTTTTTTTTATTTCTCTCCTTGCAACATTTAATATTCCCAAGCTAACTTCGTCCACGTATTTCGAAGAAAAAATGGAAATAAATGTTTGTAGTAATGTAAATAATTTCTTAATCATAATATAATCATATTATATCCCAATATAAAGCCTGGCTAATTTTACAAACCGAAACTATTTTTGCTTTTATCTGTAATTTCGTCCGTGTTAGCAAATCACAATATCACAAATGCTTGGCATTCATTCTTCCAGAATTTCCTTTCACTTTCTGGTCATCCTCCAGGAACAAGTTATTCCCTATTTGGCCTTCGATTTTAGCCGGGTAAAAGAAATGATTAAAAGAGACGAATCCTTTCAGCGTTTATATTGCAGCTCCGTTTTTTATCATCCAGACTCCCTCCAATACTGTTTTTTCTCCCCGAAGAGGATGATCTAGAAGTCCTATAGGACTGGGTCCTTTACGCACAGACGCGTTTCTACATTAAATACAATCCCACGGGATGGGGGGAAGAGAGAGCAAAAGAGAGAGAGAAATAGAGAAAGACAGTGAGAGAAAGAGAGAGAGACATGCAGACAGAAAGAGAGGGAGAGAGAGAAAGAGAGAGCCAGAGAGAGCCAGAGAGAGAGAATAAGAGATAAAGACAAAGATAAAGAGAACGAGAGAGAATGAGAGAGAAAGACGGAGAGAAAGACAAAGAATGAGAGAAAGACAGAGAATGAGAGAGAAAGACGGAGAGAACGAGAGAGAATGACAGAGAGAAAGACGGAGATAATGAGAGAGACAGGCATAGAGAAAAAGAGAAGGACAGAGAGAAAAAAGAGAAGGACAGAGAGAAAAAAGAGAAAGACAGAGAAAAAGAGAGAAAGAGAGAGAGAGAGAGAAAGAGAAAGAGAGGCAAAGAAAGAGAAAGACAGAGAGAAAAAGAGAGAGGGAAAGAGAGAAACAGAGAGAAAGGCCTTTCCTCTCCCTCTGACAGAGCATTCCCATGAGGGCCCACGTTGTTTAAGTAGTAAGTAAAGAAACCTGACGAGCCGTGGGAGGTCCATTGTTGTCCTCTGGAAGCTCTTGTGAGTTGTTTGTTTTTACAGTTATAAAAATCGAGAATGAGGAAAGCAGTCAGTCAGTCTCTTGGATGTGAGATGACTTGTGTGAACTCATATGTGTCCAACCGTATTTTTCTACCATTTTTTCCTGTCTCTCTCTCTCTCTCTCTCTCTGTCTCTCTCCCACTCGTTTCTATATTTTTTTTTTCGTTTTTACACAGTGCGTGTATGTGCAATTCAATCCACACCATATGTACACACATTGTGGAGGGATAAAGGACATAAAATGCCTTATTTGTGACCGGCCACAGGCTTTCCTTGGAAATAAAGAGACATTTCATGACGTTTCTTTATACGTATGCAGTATTTATATGTATGAGCACACATGTGCTTTATACCTATATATGTATATGTATACATATGCATGAATATCCGTATACAGATGTATATACAAATGTATGCAGAGTGACACTGTAAAAGCAAAAAGGGATCTGACAAGTGTCAGCATCTTTTTTTTTCATGCCGTGACACATGTGACCGCGCACCGGACTCCTTTACACTTTATTATGGTTTCGATGACCCACCCAAAGGAAAAAAAGGTGAGTTTATGACCCCAACAGTTTTACTGGGCATTTCCGTTAATAGTCAAAGACCATTTAAAGGGGATTGGATCTTTCCTACAAAAAAAAAACGTACAATTTTACACCATCTCGTACATAAAATACCCACCAAGACAAGGAGTGTTTTAGACACATTCCAAAATTTTTTTCTCTCTCAATTCAATGTGGAAAACAGTGATTAAAACCAAATGTAATTCTATATTAGACAATAGCTTGGACGGAAGGACAACGTCTTTGGAGTCTTTTTGGATGTTAGCCCAAATAAATTCTGAGAAAGTATCCTGGGAGACAAGTACATACATTCATTGACAAAAGAGATTCTGCAGAAGCTTTCCTCGTCATTCTTTCACATCGTCTGGAACGGAAGAAAAATAAATAGGAGGGGAAAAAACCGATGATGAAGTGTCAAATTTCTTTTATACACAACACATACTACGCACACATAAAGAGGCACACAAATAAAGCTGAGTGCTTGTATGAAGTACTAAACGTAACAACAAACGGTATTTTCTTTTTTTTTCTTTCGGTGAGAACGCAAAGAAGGAAGAGAGACAAGGAGGTGGAGCAATATAGAAAAAGTAGAGAAACGGAGAGATAAGAAGTAACTAAAGATTATATAGAAATATTACAACAAGAGTGCTGCTTGACCAACATCTATGATAGAAGCGAAAAACTGGAAACTATGAACCGAGAGAAAAGCTAAGAAATCGAGGGCAGAGAGCAAGGAAATACAGAAACCGATAAGAAACGCAGAGAAAAACGAAGTATAAAGACAAAGACGGAGAAGAAAAAGCGAAATAAAAACAAACAAACAAATGAGACATGAAGAAATGACGGCGAAAAATATAATATGCAACAAAAATAGAGAAGAAAGAGAAAACAAACAGAGAAAGAAACGGAGAAGAAAGAGATAAAACAAAAAGAGAAAGAAACGGAGAAGAAAAAGATGATAAAACAAAAAGAGAAAGAAACGGGGAAGAAAAACAAAACAAAAAGAGAAAGAAATAGAGAAGAAAAACAAAACAAAAAGAGAAAGAAATAGAGAAGAAAAACAAAACAAAAAGAGAAAGAAATAGATAAGACATAGATAAAACAAAAAGAGAAAGAAATAGATAAGACATAGATAAAACAAAAAGAGAAAGAAATAGAGAAGAAAAACAAAACAAAAAGAGAAATAAATAGAGAAGAAAAACAAAACAAAAAGAGAAAGAAATAGAGAAGACATAGATAAAACAAAAAGAGAAAACCCTGAGAAGAAAAGGATAAAACAAACACAGAAAACCCAGAGAATAAAAGGATAAAAAGAGAAAACCCCGAGAATAAAAGGATAAAAGAGAAAGAGAAAAAACATAGAAGAAAATGATAAAAGAGAAATAGAAAAAACAGAGAAGAAAAAGATAAAAGACAAAGAGAAGCAAAAGGTATCAAAACAGGAGAAAAAGATAAAAAGACGGAAAGACGAGGACAGCAAAAAGAAAAAGAGAGAAGCACGAAGATAACGAGATAAAAAGGAGGGATACGAAGAAATAGAGGAGAAAGGACAAAAAGGGCATGCCGAAGAAAAATAGAAGAAATAAGCAAAAGAAAGAGAAAAAATAGGGAAAAAACACATAACAGAGGAAAGCTTGGAGGAAAGGCGATCATAAAAGGTAAAGAAAATAGACCGAAAAAATAGGTAGTACAAGTAGCAGAGACAGAAAAGGGGGAAATACAATTTTCAAGGAGAAGCGAAAAAATGCGTGGGATGAGAGAAGGAGACAAGCAAAAAGCTAGAAACAACAGGAACAGTCTTGGAACATCCTTCAAAAAAAAGATTCTGAGAAACAACCAGCTGGGGACGTCCATTCATTGAGCAAATACAAACTACTCTCCTCACTTTCCCCCTTACAATTTCCCTTTCCCCTCTCCCCCCACATCCAAAATCGTTCACACATACTCATAGTCCCTCAGCGGTCCTAAAAAGACTCCCAAATAAAATCTTTTGGATGCTATTTCTCCCTATAACTCCCTTGTAAATACCCCCCTTAAACTCACCCCGTCACCATCCTCAGGGATCTCTCCCATCCTTTTATGATACATACGTATACACATCAGAAAATAAGCTGGAAAATGTTTTTTTTTCTCCCTTCCAGAAAAATACTACATGTGCACTTCTCAATGAGTACTTTCATTCATTAGTTCATGTTTTTGAAGAGAGTGAAGAAAAAACAAAAGAGGATTTTAACCACTTTTCCTAAGGACTGCATCTCTTTCCATAACCTCCCTCCACATTTCTTATGGACACCTTCTACTGCCTTTTTTTTTGTATTTTTTTTTGTAATTTTACGACTTGGTCCAATTTTGAACCCGCCAGTTCATACAGAAGGAAGAAATTTAAAAAAAACATGGGGAACTCATAAATACTTTAATTACTTCCAAAAACGCCTAACTGCAGCATTGCCATCCTTAAAAAGTAGACAAAATTTTAAAAAAAAACTTTAAAAAATATATTTCTATATTTATGGCAGTAAAAGCTAGCCCCATCAGTAACATGGCTAAAGCCATACGAAAGTGGTAGAAAAAACAAATGTCACAACCTTTAATAATCAAGAAAAGTTGAAATAGAGCATGACTCCGGGGGTAGAATTTTTTTTATGACATCCCCAATATTATAAGTAAATCCCCAGGAGCTGATGATTTAAAGGAATGAAGGGAGAGGAAAGCTCCACCTTAAAGAGATCAAGTTGCAGTTGTTTCTTCATGTTAACCAGATCGTTTGTTGTACCCAGGATTTTTTTTTCTTTGGAAGAAGTATACCGGAGAAGGGAGGGAGAGGAGGGGAAAGTTAAAGGGGGAATAAGGACTTATTTCAGAAGGGCTCTTACCTCCTACAAAAAAAAGGGTAGTAGTGTGACACACATGCCTTCAAGTCTGTAGAAAGTACAAGATATTAAGGAATATAAGAAGGCCCTTCTTCCACAGTGTGAGCAGTTGTTGTTTAGATCAAACCATCCGATATATCACGGATTGGAACATGCACACAAATCACCAGAAGTGAGAGGAGGAATGTGTGGGAGAAGATGTGTGGCATCTACCCAAAAGGACGTCCACCCGAAGGGAGTGAGAAAGGTCAAGTTTCTCTCAGCTTCTCCGTTCCCCCACCCCAAAAAAGTGTTGGCAATAATGACATTTTCATGAGTCTCACTTCCCTATTTGTCCCTTTTTATCCTCAACTTTCTGCCACTCTACCTCGCCCTTGTCTTTTTGTCACTCTCTCTTCTCTCTTCAGCTCTTTCTACTTTTTCCTAGAGAAGAATTTCTCTAGTTCTGTCTCTCTTTCTCTATTTTTGCCTCTTTTTCTCTATTTTTACCTCTTTTTCTCTTGCTGTCTTGATTGCCTCTCTTTGCTTTTGTGCCTTCTTCTCTCAGTTTCCCATGCTGGGTCTTTCTCTGTTTTGCCTATCGTTCTCTCATTATTTTGGTCTCTTTCTCTTTTTGCCTGTTGTTCTCTAATTGTTTTTGTCTCTTTCTCTGTTTGATTTTCTTATTGCTCTTACGTTTTTGCATGATCTTCGCTGATGGTTGTTTTCCTTTCGTGCCTGTATCTCCTACTACATTTTTCTGTTTCTATCTCCATTTTCAAATATATATTAGATTTTTGTCACTCTAATATTACTATCCGCTTTTCTCTTTCTTTCGTGTCATCCCCTCTGTACCCCTCCGGCTTCTCATGCTCACATCTCCCCACTTTCCATAAGTGCAAGGGGACTCCCTGGAGATGTCAACAATCCTTTAAACAAGTACGAGAAATATTGTTCCCATTAAAGCTGTACACACAGATATGCATACCTATATATACACCCTCGCCTATAAGAATTCTACATCTGCGTATTTATAACCGTATATATAACAGTGTCTGACATACATGGATCCCCATGCAGGCCCGTGGACTTAACTCCACACTATAAGAATGGAGAAACTGTCCACCTTAACTGTCATGTGAAGGACAGCGTATTATGAGCCTTGTTTTTGTTTGCCTTTCATTCACACACAATGACTATGACGATGAGGAAGACATTCGGGTGGGAGAAGAATGCGTGGGACTGTCTCAAGAGTCCATAATAGTAATAATAATGTCTTTCTCCAAGAATACGACGACAGAGAGTAGAAATGCGAGGTATCTTGGGAAATAGTGTATTTTTAGGTGTTTTTAGCATTAAAAATCACATTATTACCCCCTCAATGGAGGGGAGGAGAGGATTATGGTCAACCAGTTATTATTAGTATGGCCATTACAAGCTCCTTACTTTTCACCTTTTCACAAAGGAATAAGAAAGACCGAGAGAGAGAGAGTGAAAAAAAGAGAGAAAACAATAACACAAGTATCGAAGGAATTTTTTGGGGGAGAAAAATAGACAAGGACATTGTATAAAATTGCCTTTTTGACTTTTATGTATCGCATTGTTAACGGTGGGGGGGACCAACTTCTGAAAAGGTTTCAGTTGACAGTTACATAATCTACTGCCATTACTTTGTACATATTGAATCCTTATACGGGGATAAAGTGTGAAGCAAAGGTCTTGAGAGACGGTAGCCCTTTTAAGTAGGGACTTTTTGACATGATTATTATCGACCTATGAAGGGTGTGTATATGCACCCTTTTTCCCCCCCGGGAGAATAACTCTTATATAGTATTATTTTGGGGGACGGTCCTTGTATTTATTATTATTAAATCCCCCTTTTGAATGAAGGAATTTACCCCCAAAAAAATCAACAATAATAATAAAAGATTGTGAAGAGACAAGTTCATTTTTGGTAGTCAATTCTATTATTCCGAACGTAGGACCACAAGAGGGTTAAAGCTTCCCAAAGGGGCGGTATGTGGCTAGCCTTTCAAGCCTTTTCAATCCCCCAAAAATATAAACTTGGGACGTGTGTGTGGTTACAGTATCAAAGGCCATATAAACACGGGGGATTTCCTATAGGGGGGATATTGCAAAGAATTTTTTTGAAAAAGTAAGTTTATTTATGAAGTCAAAAGTTACTGGAATGGAAACGGAGGGACTTTAAAGGTCCTTGCCGTACATACAAAAAAATATTATTTATAAGTCTGTATTAGACGGAACGAGATTGTGGCATGTACTACATGAGAGGATATACGGGGATAAAATCTCTTTTTGCATTCCAAAGCAACAATGGCACAAGTATAAATCTGAAAGGAGGAGAATCGGAAATATCGGGAGGAATTGTATGGTTTGTAGGATTTTGCCGGGTGCTTGGGCATAATAAAATAATACTATGTTTTGTGGCGAAAGCAATATCCCACGGTGACGGAGACAACATTGTCTCTCTCTCTCTCTCTCTCTCTCTCTCTCTTTCTCTCTCTATTTCTTTCACTTTCTCTCTTTCTTTCTTTCTCTTTCATCTGAAGGATTAATGGTGGCACCAGCCCCCCTTAGACCGGAATGGACAATGGTATTGCGCTCCTTTTCTTCCCTCAATATGTCTCTCTCCCATTTTTTATGATTATTTTTTTGTCAAGGAGAAAGAAGAGGGTTCACATCCCGAATGAGGGAAATCCGTGAAATCGTAGAGAAAAATGATGCAATCATCCACTTTTAATACACTTGCGGTTGTTGTGCCCAGAGATTTGTATTGGTGAAGGAGCAGATCCGCTTTCTCCCCATCCAAAAGCGCCAGGGTAGCTGGGATATAGCCTGGAATAAATAAAAAAAAAAGGAACATATTTTCATTTTTGTTACGAGTTTGTGCCATGGATTTTGACATGTTCGTAATATTTCTTGTATCTCTTTCAATTCGGGACAAGAATCTCCCACTAGAAACGGACATGTTGGGTTATTGAGACAAAACTACTATAAAAAATTGAATTTATTAGTTCACGCACAGCATGAGTCTTTTTTGCTATGGGATTTTCAGGGAAGGCTTTTCCTTCAAGGGAAGGCCTTTCCTTCCTCACATTTTTATTCCGTATTGGCTATAACCGTGGAATGGGCTTCTCTTTTCCAGTACTGCGATTTCCCCATATGAGAAGCCATTTATAGTAAATTGAGAGCAGTGCATTTTTTTTTTTGGATCATTGATTTATGGGCGCTGGAGTTCTCCTTGGAAAGCTAGGAAGAGTAAAAAAAAAAAAAAAGATTACCAACCGTATTATTATTTACTATGATTTGGGACTGCTGCCGCTTCTCGTCCTTGGCTTATTACAGATGATTTGTGTGTTTTACCCACAAGAACCGATAAACAGGGAGCAGGGAGCAATTTGTTACAGGAGCCATGGTAGGAAGAGAATGGTACAAACAAGGACAATGTTTTGAAATTAGTAAGGAGTAATAAATGTGACAAGCTACCACAAGAGTTTTCATTTATGAAGGTATAAATATACAAATATATAAACATATAATCTTATTAGTATGCAGTTTACTCCATATAAATAAGGCTGAGCAAGAATATAAAGAATATAACATTCCTCGGAGAAAAACTAGTAGCTGGAACGAGGGAGAAAAATCCCGTCACTTCTGTTTTTTTAACCCTTTACAAGAGAAATAGGTATACGTGTGTATCTCGAACTGGAGGGAGTCGAGAAGGAAATGGGAAGAATATGTGGGGAAAAAACGAGGGAGACCAAAAGGGCGTTTTGGAACACGTGTTTAATTTGAAACCTCTGTGGGGAAAACAAGGAGATGATGATAAGGAATTTAATTTAGATGAGCATTTTGGAAGCTCTTGTGGACGTAATTCAATAGCTTGAATGAAGGAGACGCACACACATTTTATCCTTGTCTTATGGCCAAAAGGTTGAGAAGTGGACAAGTTTTTAGGAGACAAAATATACATCTACTACGTACATTTTTGTATACGAAAAAAAATAGTTACATTCTTTCACAAAGAGACATGTATGTGACCACAAGTACAAGAGATTTTACCCGTAAATTTCTGTATTTTTTTTCTTTCCTAGAGCCCGCTTGATAAATTAGGTAGGTAACAAATGACAAATGAGCTGAGCATTTTCACCTGACACCTTCACAAATTTCTCCCTGATATCATGAGGCTTCCTCACGAGACCTTTTATTTATTCGAGGTAACATTTAGATTTAGATCAAAATATTTTCATCTATAATACTATCTTTCCTTTTTTTCTTCACCTCCTTCTCCTATATTCTCTACATTTTTTTCTTGTTTGGTCCCCAATATGTTCCTACATGTATGTACATACTCCAAACTGTCTTGAGAAGGTGCAGGTCAACCCATTGCAGAGTATCTTCTTTCCCATTCCAGTTCTTCACCTTTCCTACGAAAAAAAACGTAAAAGTATTACACCGTACATTGGTTTTACTGTGTATGTACCAGCATTTTCTAGTTTAAAAGATGCTAATCTTGAACCGCAGTATTGGTCATAATAGAAATACTCTGAATTTTTGTCAACACATTTTTCACCTGCTAAACATCTTGGAGAGGCGTATCATCAATTTTCTTTATGCTGCTTCAGGATAGAGGCAAAAATGCAATTCGGGAAATCCCAAACCTTCGTGGAATGGCAAAACACATTTATCCATTACCCACACATTTCATTTAGATTGGCAATTATTACTACGTTGATTAGCTTTTGGGCAGTCATCAGTAATCATAGTCAACTTTTTTGGAGACAGTAATACCCTATTTAGGCATTATTATTAATTTTAAAACACACCTACAAGTGCAAGTGCAGCGGAGAAACGCGTTTAGTAAACTGATAAGCATTTACAATTAGCAACACAATTAATTTCCACACAAAAATTAATTTCCTAATCGCAACCAGCTAAATTCTACAAAGGCACAATATTCCGTAAAAGCGAACTAAGGACCACCATTTTGGCAACAAATTCACCCCCAAAAACTTTCACCAGTCTCTTTCTCATTTCATTTTCGAAAGACCTGCTTTGCTCATACCGCTGCTGTATCCTGTAATATGAGGTGAGGGTATAGCTACAACACAACAAAAAGAGTAAAAACGTAAAAAAAAAAAATGAAGACGGAGGAGGACGGTTTAGGTGTGGGCTGCTGTTGCATGGAAAATAATAATAAAAGTGTATAAAATTTTGGCTGCAAGATAATATTTGATTAGAAGTGAACTACTACACCTAACACATGTTGTTAAAGAATGAAAAAGTGTATAAGGTGAGGCATTTATACGTACTTAAGTGGTTGTTTTAATGCCGACGTATAAAGTGAATATGTGTGTGGGTTCATAATATTATGTATATATACACTTTGGTCCGAGGTAGAGATCGGAGAAGAGATTACTATGACTGTTCTCATACTTGTATAATACATAAGCGTTTAACACATAGAGAAAAACAGAGGCTTTTATAACATATATCTAGGTGGATGATTGATAAATGAGCATTTTCCGCGTTAGAAAATTACAGTTATCAAAGGTAGTGGACAAGGAAAAAAGACGGAGAGAGGGAGAGAGAGAGAAAAAGAAATAATGTTTGATTAGAGCTAAAAGCGATCACAAAACTTCCCGTCACATTGTTAGTCAAAATGCTTTCATGTTTTGCGGTTCTTGTTCTTCAGTAAACTATACATGACTTTCAGAAGGTATACTATAGGGCGGCATACTCTAACACATTTCATACCCGATTTTTTTTTTTCATGATGGTAGTCGTGGTGGTGGTGGCTAACAAAATAACCTGCCGAAAGCACCATTCTCTCTTTCGGAGTCACCATTATGATAAGCCTTTCTATGAACAGCCTAATTGAAATCAGGATTTATGACCGTCTAATTGACGCCTTTCATTCTCGCCTTTTTTTCCACCAAAAAAAAACTATCGTGGTTGGTGGTGGTGTGTTTTTTTTTCCTAAGCACCATATCTATATGTACTCAGTACTCTGTAGTACTCAGTATTTTATCACCCCCGTGTATATATTTTCTGAATGTTCTCCAGCAATCTATCATTTCACATAAAAAGCGGTTCGTGCCCAAGTTTCTAATTCAATACGCTGGTTCTTGGTTAGTGGATGTGGAGATACCCTCATCATCAAGAGTTTTTTATACTCAAGTCGTTGATCGTGGTGCATGTTTATCTCCAACGACGACTGTAGTTATTGAAAGATTATCCTCATCTCAGAAAAACTGCGGACCCTGCATTCATTTAAAAACTATATATACATATACTTATTGGTTTACACCCTATATAACAAGCTGTAAGCTGTAATACACGTTCACAAAGAAATCAGCCCGTATATTACCAACATTTATATAATCATCACAAGAACGCTAGCTTTTTGTAGTCATATTTTGTCGGTGGGGGAGAATGCGATTACAGACAAGCGGTGAAACACCAGCTTATTCTTTCAAATCACGCAAAACCATAAAATTTATTTGGGGAATATTCTCTTTTTTTAGTACCCTGTTATCCCATTTATTCATTTCCTTCCTGAGACTATATATAATATTAATAATAGCCGAAACCTTCAGCTGCAATTTGATCAACCTGAAGATTTTTAGGTGGTATTACAAGAGAGCTTTTTTACCCTGCTACCTTGTTTCGGCTTCTCACGTCAAAGGCGGGTAAAACAATGAAGTCTACAATCGCTTTCAACGTCCATCCTGGCTTCTGTAAATCGACGTTTAGCGTTTTAATCACCACTCACCACCACCGACTCCTACCTACTTTCATTAATATCACAGAATTATAATTTTTGCGTAAAAAAACTCATTTTTCGAAAATACTCGCGGCTCATAAATTAAATTAAGGAGCTCCCATTAAAAGACCACGGAAGGTGAAAGTGTGAGATGGTCACACTTTACCTCCAGCGAAGTTTTAATTTGGTAAAGAGCTTCGTAGCATAATAAAAACAATTACAACAAATTATGAAGATTTACTTAATTATATGGTTCATAACATTTTCACACTTACCTTATTAAGTTTAAAAATATTTTCTCGTAGATCCTAGTCTCTGAAATAAAATTCTCAGGTCTTCAGGTAGCCAGCCACATGGGCCTTGTTTTCCACTGATACGAAAGGGTCAAGAAGGGTCGATCAGTTGACTCCAGTAGTTACCTGAAATGTTTTATGTACATTTGGTAGATGAAAAAAATACATTAAAACCATTAGAAAAGTGTAAAATGGCCAGGAAACGTTCGGGACTGAATCCTGGATCCGCCTTTCGAATGAAGAGCATCCAGAAAAATGAAGGATTCTCTTCGTCTACATAATATTTTTTCGGTTATAGTAAGATGTGAGACGCGTTAATCTGAAAAAATGGGCAGCCGATCATCATCATTATGGTAGCACACCTTTCCCCATCAGTAGTCGGTCCTCCCAGATTCGTAACATCGATTTTCCTTTCCTGATAAAAATCTAAAAAAAAAAAATAGAGGGGATATACCTTTGGAAGAAGACCCAAAAAAAAGGGTATCGGTTATAATGATCAAGATTTACCGTAAAAGAAAAAATAATCACCTGCTTGATTGGAATTTGCATATCGTTTGTGTATCTGCAACGGTTTTAGATTTCATCGAAACAGAAGGTCCCATCTCCAGTACTTCCAAACATATTCAGACACGACCTTTTGGAAAAGACTTTTGTAAGGTTACCTATATGTAAAAAAAAACACAACAGAACACACATTATTAAACATGAAATAGAAAAAAGTACAAACTACATGTAAATTATTTGACTCGAACGGTAATTTATAACCCTGATGTTCCCGAACATTTAATGAATCTTTGACTATGAGAAAAGATCAAGTTCTTTTTTTTTCGACGGGGAAATAGTATGATTAAATATTTTATTTCTTCCGATAGAATAGTGTGGATAATTATTCCTTCAAAAACTTTTTTAGTAGAGATTCAAAGGATCTTCTTTTACATGGCTCAAAGGACTCAAATGTCATGGATAACCAAATTCTCCAAGGGAGAAAATCCTGGGAACTTTATTATTATTATGGACTGAGAATCGAAAAAAAATTAAGGGTCCCAAAGCACAACAGAAAACTCAAGAGAAAATGAAATTTGAATCTTTGATTTTCTTTAGTTAATGATCAGCTCCTTTTCTAGGAGCGAAAAGCGAAACACACCTTTCTATGTAATTTAATCAGATATTATATATAAAACATAAAAGTTCTTCATAGGCCGAAAAAAGGTGACGTTTCAAATGAGAAATAAAAAAAATTGCAAAAAAGAAGGTTTTGCATTTTTTGGAGGATTTTCAATTTCAGTGCTGATTTGAGGATTCCCTTCCCAGTTCTTTCCGTATAAAGTGTAATAATTTATACAAAAATTATAAAATCAAGGAGAAAGTGCGTTAGAAAGTGTCATCCGACTGTGTTAATTATATACTGAATCAGTTAACCTATTAAGTCATTTGTTGGATCAAACTGTTTGTTGGGTCAGTTTGTGTTTTTTTTTTTTATTTCAAGGACTAAAATGTTTCATGGCTAATTATTATTTGTGTATATGTACATTGATTCTTAATTCTGAATTTATAGGCCGTGCATTGATTCCATTTTTATACAGGAACCTGTCGGCTTTATTCATATACTCCAACGTAAAGAAATGGCACCGGACTGAATATTTATGTCGCCAAATGACACTAAATAAATAATATGTATAATGTATACATATTCATCTGGAAAACTGGTTAGTTGTAGTTTGTAGTTATTGCAATCTCTCAGTCTCTCTCACTCTCTAGTCTACCTATGCTGGTAACCGATTATTTTTACAGATTGACATGTTGTAGACATAATAATATAATAATAATGATTATAAAAAAATTGGACGCAAATGAAGGCTCATTGGTAATAATAAATAATGTATCACGCAAGTCTAGATGCTCCATTTGTTGTGACTGACGATCTGCGATATCCATCAGGTGTCTGGTGTTCAGTTACCGTGTAGGATGATGATGTTACCATGAGAGACAGTTTTTTGTAACCATAACTTTTTTCTGTATTCCTTACAGGCGACATTTTGATGTCAAAAGGCGAAGAAAGTTCTGAAAGTGACAGAAGAAAAACTTTGGGGAGAGGCATCGCCGAAGAGTTGTCAACCTGTGAACTCCCACATCCTTTGTTCTCTGCAAAACAGGTGAAACAAGATTGTGTTTCAGTGTTTGAAGAACTATGTACATGCTTATTACTCCCACTTTTTTTTCTGGTTTTTGCTAGAACATATCTTAAAAAGAATTTATGATGGTTTCAGTAGCTTTATAGCCTTTTTAGTAATTTTCAGCTAGCATTATGAGCCTATAGACATAGACTGACGAGAACCCTCGGGGAGGGGGAAGCAATTGCTATAGTAAGGAAGTTATAGACGGTACAACAATGCAAAGCCACATGATTGGAACGAAAAAGTATTCTTCATTTGAGGTCCTTGTTGATTTCCCACATACAATGCAATTTTCGTGCTGAAGTACTTTGTTTTGTAGTAGTTCTATGAAGAATTTCACCCTGAAGGATTCACGATTGTCTCATTTTTCTCTACATTTTTCTCAGAGTTTACGATACACGTTCACATGTAATTCCTTGATGGTGCCTTCGCAGAAGTATCCAGCCATTTATCATTCAACTTGTCAACATGTACATGCACATATGTATATGTATGTACAAGAGCATAGGGAATTTCTCCTGGTAAAAAATATTTTCAAGACACTTGTCTTCTGCAATAATCGTGATTTTGATACAAAGTTTTGCTGTCATTACAACATTTTACAATCTTGCCACTTGCTTGCTTTTGCAAATTAAATGTTGTGGCAGAGGAGGATGTTTTATTGCCAATGAACGCTAAAGGACGTTTGCGTGCTACCAGAAGTATGTATGCTTAATGGACTTTTTTTCTTTCAGAACAACAAGAATTGTGAGTGACACGAATTGGTTTTACTCTTGGAGGAGTTTCCTGCCCAATGAAGGAAACAATGCTTTTAGTTGAATGCGTGTGGGAAGACTATGCTAACGAACTCTGGGACGATTCTGAAAGGAAAAAGTGCTGGTTTAATCATTATAGATGCATACGGATGATACCATTTAAGAAAAGGTTTGTCGTGCCTTCCTCTAGAATATATTTGTATGTTTTCCTTTGTGCTCCTGTGCTCGTCTGTTGCCGTGTGAGTTATTCTTGGTATGATGCAAAATAAATGTCCTCATGTGTACCACACTAATACAGACCTTTTGTCATCAGTGGACACCATCGTGTGCCATATTTTTTTATGTGGACAAAGCCTCGAGTTTCTTATATTACAGTTGTACCTCATAATGAGTATTGTGGCCTTACTACCGCTATCCTAAAAAATACGTACATCATCGAGTCTGGTCGTCGGTCAAGAAGAGTTCGATTTACGACGTTGAATGGCAGAAGGAGAATACGAGTTTTAATTATATACAAGTCCAATGTAGTGCTGCAAGAGAGACGAGGAGAAAAAATACAAGAATCTACGGAGAAGTCACCCTGGTTTGAAAGAGACAAGATATGAGAATAAGAGTAAATAGGAGATGTTGTTGTTAGTGCTTCCACAATGTCGTCTCCTGACAGTGATTAATTATTGCCTGTATCACAAATTATACCAGGGTATATAGTGTCGAGGGACGAGGGAGAAATGTCTCCCATCTCTCATTCACACCTCAAGGAAATTAGAAAAGGCAGTTCATTCGATTCCTATCGATTAATCAATAGTCCATTGATATAATTTATATATTACACCCATCCTTTTCTTCTCTGATGCTCGTGTGGTTCCCCAGACTGTAATATGTATAACAATACATATGCATACTCAAAGGCAGGTACACACCTGAGCCGGCTCCCCGGCTGGGGTAAGAACGGACGTTGTACCTCGCCCTGATGTGTAGTGTATTTCACGACCTGTGAGCATTTTAAAAAGGGTGCAGCATGTAGGGAACATGTCTTGTTAGTTTATTATCTCTTGCATGCCTACCACAAAATGTATGTACTCGTTTAGAAAACGATGATCTTCCTATCAAAACATATGCTCCTGGATTTTTTGTACAAACTCTGTACCCATGTGTTTTTCTAAAGCTAGACAAATACTCAATTTTGTAGCTCATTGTCAAGTCGGTGAAAACGAGCCGTCAGAAAAAAAAGGAGCGAGACAACAGGGGATATGGATGGTGGACGTCCACGCGTCCCCGCTATTGTTTTCTTTTTCGTCTTATTAGGCTGTATATGCGTATTAAATGTACACAGTAGATCTCGATTCACTTGTGAAAGTAACAGATAATCATGTTGATGGGGACGCCAAATTGAAGGGACGTTTTTGTACTTGTTATAGTGCTGGTGGAGATAAAGAATAGTAGGGATACGATGGCAGAATAAGGGATGGAATTCCATGGGAATTGGCCAAGACTCATTATTGTTCAAGGTAGCAGTTCGGAGCGATAAGGGTATATACTTTCTCTCTCAGAATCAATTAAGACTTTATCTAGGTCTAATGTGCTTTGTGTATTATAGCTACAAGGAAGGAAATAATTGATTTTGTTTTGCCTTTTTACTATTGATGATCGTCTGAATTGCTCGTTTCAGAATGACATTGGTAAATTGCAAAAACTATAAACATCTGAGTGTGTGTACACTGTAAATTTTGGTAAGGGCAAGATCTCTGAACGATAGGGCAAATTAATCCTAATTATTATTTTTGTGTAGATACGAATACGAAGGAATAAGAATATGATAGGTAACAATCGTTTGTTTGTGAATATCCGAAATTATGTAGCAATTATGTGCCTCAGAAAGGTCAGAGACTATGAACATTATTTCAATATCATCTGTGCGTATCGCTTTTATGTGGGAGTTTGATTTCCAGGTTTGTATTCACTACCAATTCTATTACCAGTGCAATATTGCCGATGACCGGCTACGTAAAAATAGCGTAAGATGAGATCCGAGAAAGCATGTCGTTCGATAAAACCTCAAGAATCGGCTTTTGCTTTTCACTGATCTTACGCCAATAGTTCTAAGAACTGTCTCAGAAGAACGTTTTTTCATGTATGTACTGTGAGCAAATCTCTCATTTGGTCTCGTCGACATGGTGGTTCCCAAATTCGGACAACAATAATAATAATTAAAATTAAGATTATTGGTGCAAAGCTGATTATTATGAGCTGAGCTTGCTCAGACAGGAAATTCTCTCCATCTCTTCAGACGGGTTTTAATGGCGCTCAGA
>JAQGBT010004110.1:0-17497 GCA_034698585.1 Disparrhopalites patrizii | reverse complement strand
GACCTCCCATTGTGCTCACGCACTCTAAGGGACGAGTTACCCGGGCATTACATAACTCAAAGGGCATCTCTAAGAGTATGCCGGAGTAGAACCTAACTATATTCTTCTGAAGCAGAGCAATAACCATCAAAATATCGCAGCAAATCAACGGTAAATATTATATCAGGGTTACTTACATTGATTTGAAGTAGTAAACTATTAGACTTCCTGATATGCTCACAATTTGCAAAAAGTAAATATGTACAAATGCGTCACAATGGTATATCTTTTGGGTCGTCTGAATCATGATTCGATTCAATTCATGGGTTCAAATCGAACCGAATCGAATCATTTGTATCAATAATCGGGTCTCAAATTGCGTATTTTGATCCTATTCGGGCTCTGAAATGAATTGAACTAAAATGTTTGGATCAAATCGGATCGTTGCCACCCCTTCCTCCAAAATTGGAAAACATCCCTTGTGCGACAACCTGTACGTTCACTGGGGAAAGTCTTGTTTTTACTATGACCACATATTTATTTTCCATCAAAATGTAAATAGATTGGGAACACGCATTCAATATCAGCCCTCCTCCCCCGTTCTTTCCCTCTTCGTATTGAGTAGAAAGAAAGTGGGCCTTATATGGCGTTAGGCATTAGCACTCCATGGACACACGGGATCCACGTCGGTGCTTTGACACTTTGCGAGGACGAAAAACAAACCACCCACAAACACGACCAGGTACACAAATGATAGTGGACGATGCTGTCTTGTTCCAATGTGTATTAGTATTTAAAATGTGTACTTAATGTTTCCCTTACCATACATCTGTGTATTGGTTTTTCGTCCATGAATTTTCCCGCAATTTTTCCACTTTAAATTAATTTTAGTCGGTTTTTTTTCAAGGATGTAATGCCAGCCCATGCTGTTATTTCTCACCTTTACCTTTCTCTATAATTTCCCCGGTTTTCCCTGTATTTGTAATTATTTCTATTGGCTTTTCTTTAGAAAATATTTTGTTTTTCTCTCCTTTGTTTCAGCTTTCTCCGTCGGGATTTTCTTTCTAGTTGCTTGATTTTTCTTACGGGAAATTTACTCATATTAGCATTTGTGGCTTTCACCATTTTAACATTTTTAAATATTGTTTCTCTTGCTTTCACTTTTCAGGTGTGACTTGTATAACTGTAATAACTTTCTCTTTTAAGAATTTACTTGTAAAGTTTTTAGCTGTTTTCACTTTTCAGCCTTCACTTTATAGCGTTTTTGTATTTACATTCTTTTATTACCCTTTTATTGTTTTTGTTTCAATTGTTTATATTGCTTTTTTGTCGATTTTCTCTTGGTTGCACTCAAATCAGTTGGTTTTGCTTTCACCGAATGAGTTGATTTTGCTTTCACTAAATTAGTTTCTCTTGCTTTTTTGGAGATTCTCTTGAATTTACCCAAACTAGCTTCTTTATTGACATCTTTATTTCTTTTGCTTACATCTGAATTGATTTATCTTTTTTATTTGCTTTTGCTGTAACGCAAATTAGTTTCTGTTGCATTCTCGTCCCGACTTTTCCTCAGAAAAATTTCGCTTTTCTGTTTCAGTTTTGCTCGCTTCCATGCAGAGAAGTTTACTCTGCTTTCTCCAAGCAACTTTCTCCTGCTTTCATCCGAATTGGTCTCTCTTGTTCTCTTTATGTTTTCTGCATTTGCTCATATTTTCCAATATTTGTTCTTACTAACTTTCGCTTGCTTTCACCCAAATCAGTTGCCTCTTCAAACTCTTTTTTCCGTTTTCTTTAGTCTCGCTTTCTCTCTTTCTTTGTCATGTACGTGCCACTAAAATCACACGTACTTTCTCCGTTGATTTTAAATGTGAACTTACATTCTCATGATGAGTGTGTAGCGTGGCTGCTAAATCCGTATCTTCTAACCCCTCGAGATTTTCTCCCGGGCATTTCCTCTGTGAATAAAGCTGAATAAGCTCTCGAAAATAATTCCGAGTCCTTGAAAAAAAGTATGAAGGGAAAGAAAGCAGGAAAGGAATTTCCCTTCCCCTTGTTATTATACATTAACTGTCATCGCTGTAGAGTCCTAACGGAAGTCTCTTTTGCATGTGTGTATACATATGGGGCTAAGTGGAGCGATTTGCATGGGGAATTAGGGATCGATTTCGTGAGCTCTGAGAGGATCCATCTCATTTGTCAGTCCTTTGTATTTCCATGAGTGTATAGGTGCATGTGTGGATAGGCATTTATGTAATTGCTCAGGCACTTTTGTATTCGTACATTCACGTAGGTGTATGCAGACGCATGTGGGCAATGTGCGTATCATTCAGGGAAAAAATGAAGGTCGTAGAAAAATGGGCATTGACACAGTTTTCTGACTTTTTCCATTGTCAATTTTTTCCCATTAACAAGGAAAAATAAAACACTATGAAAATGCAATTCTGGAAATCTTCTTTGGCTGGATTTACTAATTTTTTGGGCCTGATTTTATACGATTTTTTCTGTTTTGGTCCGTCGTCTTTATCCCGCTTTTTGTTTGTGTACTTTCTCTAGTTTTCTTGTTTAAACATTTAACTTCTCCGCACTTGTTTTGGTCACACTTTCCCCGGCACTGTTATCATTTTCTCTTGCCAATTTGTTATAATTAATATTTCCTTAATAGCATTTTGTTTAAAAATTATTTCTAGCATATTAAGGCTGGAGCTTATAACTTATAAGCATAATTTGCATCGGACATTTTTAGTTTCGTTAAAACTAACTAACAAATAATATACATATAGTGAGTTGAAATGAAATAATGATTGAATGATATAATTTTTATGTCTATTATTCCTGCCGCGTCGTTTTTTCTACAAGATTTTCCCAAATCGCACTTTCATTTTGTTTATTCATTCTTTTTTTTCATTTTTGTTTTCAATAATTGTTTAAACCAATTTATTACGTCTACCTATTTATTCATTTACATTTACTTTCTATTAATTTAATTATTCAGTTTCTTTTATTTTCCTTCGCTTTCTCTCTTTCGCTTTCTCTCTTTTGCTCTCTCTCTTTCTCTATATTCTGTATGCACTCGTTTTGCGCTCTTACTTTCTCTGTCGTATTGGCTCTTTTTTCTTTGTCCGTCTGATTATCTCTTGCTGTCTTATTGGCTCTCTCTTGCTTTCGTTTTGGCTCTTTTTCTCTGTATTGTTGGCTCTCTCTTGATTTGGTCTTGGTTCTTTTTCTCTCTTGTGTTGGCTCTCTCTTGATTTCATTTTGGCTCTTTTTGTCTTGCGTAGCTTTTTTTCTCTCTCTTTTGTTCTTTGTTTTCCTGTGTTAGCTCTCTTTCTCTCTTTTGCCTTTTTTCTTTTGTTGACCCTCTTTGTCTCTCTTTTGCTTTTTGTGTTTCTGTCATTCACTTTTGTGCTGTCTCTGTTTCTCTTTCTCTCCCATTCTCTCTCTGCTTTCTCTCTCTACATGGCTTTTGCGCTCTTTCTCATTTCTTTATCTCTCTATTTATTTCTCCTTCTATTTCTTTCTTTCTCTTTCTCTCTCTATATATATATATATACAAATATATCTGTATATACCTATATATAAATAGATATTTTTTTTCTCTCTCCCTCTATGTATTTATCTCTTTCTCGCTCACTTTCTACCTTTCAGTTGTTTTTACCGTCTCTCTTTTGGTCTTTCTCTCTCGCACTCTCCTCTCTCTCTCTCTCTCTTGCTCGCTCTTCCGCTCTCCGTGTGTTTGGCTCTGTATCTATCGCGCTTTGACACAGTTTTCTATTTTTTGCCCTTTCATTCTCCATTTCTCTCTTTCCCCCCCTTCTGCTGTCTGCCTCTATTACTCTCTGGCTTTCTCTCTCTCTCTCTCTCTCTTCTGCTCTCTCTGGTAGTTACTCTTGCTTAAGCTTATTGTGGAGGAGATAGAGTGGAATGATGAGAGAAGGAGGAGCAGAGGGAAGAAGTTCGCCTGCTTCTTGCCTCCATCCAGGACGTTTTGTAGGAAAGGCTTTTGAGAGATGAGGAAGAATAAAGGATGTGGATGGGATTTGGAAGGTATTGAGATCACCTTCCTCGTCTTTATTCAGATCTTGCTACTACTACAGACACACACGTGTTCTTTCCTTCTCAAAGGGGGGAAGGGGAGGAAATGAGGGGGAAAATAGAATGCTTTAAATTCATTGAAGGATGTTAACCACAGCGTGGAGGCAGAACGAAATGAGATTATCCTTTTCTTTCCTCCGTACAAAAGCGTCTTCCTCCTACTTTTCCCAGGGAAATTTTAGGCCGGAATTTCCCCAGTTTTTTCGACGTGGAAATCCTAATCTACTTCCAAACTTTACTCTATCTTTATCTCTTTCCGTCTTTGTCGATGGTGATCTGTGTATCCAATCACATTCCAGCCTTTTTCAGACTTTGTTGTGGTACATATGTTGGAGATAATGTTTTTTACTATCTCGTTTTTTATCTTTTGCATCGGATGCATTGGTGATTCGTTTATCTTGCCAATGGAATATGTCATTTGGCTATTTGTCAAGTTTGTTCGGTACATTTAACATACGCTTGTATTGTCGTTTGGTTGTTATTGAAATCTGCATTTTTTTAATGATATCTGATGTTCTTCATTGTTATCTCTATTTCTCAATTGTAATCTGATATCGCAGGTTATTTACTGCTATCCCAATGTCAATTGGCAACTTCTATCACACGTTCTATATTTTTTTTATAAATTTGTTAATCGAGAACTGATATCGCATGTTCTTTATTTCCGTCACAAATTGTTAAGCGAGAATTGATATCGCATGTTCTCTTTTTTATCTCAATTTGTCAATCGAAAACTGATATCGCGTGCTTTTTATTTTTATCTCAATTTGGTAACCGAGAACTGATATCGCACGCTCTTTATTTTTATCTCAATTTGTTAACCGAGAACTGATATCACATGCTCTCTATATTTAATTTAAATTTTTAATCGAAAACTGATATCGCACGCTCTTTATTTTTATCTCAATTTGTTAACCGAGAACTGATATCGCATGTTCCTTATTTTTATCTCCATTGGTTAATTGAGAACTGATATCACATGTTCTTTTTTATCTCCATCTGTTAATCAAGAACTGATATCGCATGTTCTACTGTTATCTCCATTTTTCAAAAGAAATATCATGTTCTTTATGGTTATCTCGATGTTGAAATTTTGTTTCAGATTCTCTATGTATTTGATAGCATCCATTTTTCAAATGATATTTCCTGTTCGTTATTGATACATAAGTATATCCATTTTTCGGATGGTATCTCATGTATTTTATTGTTACATCCATTTTTTAAATGATATCTCATGTACAGTGGACTCTCGCTATAACAACCCTGAAGGGAGGGACCAAAATAGTTGTTATGTCGAAAAGTTGTTATATAGAACATTAAATATTCACCTTACATATACGAAGGGCTGGAAAATAAACTTGTTATAGAGAAAAGTTGCTATAAGGAGAGTTGTTATAGAGAGATTCCACGGTATTTTATTGTTATCTCAATTTTTCAAATAATTTAATAGCTCCTTTCGTTCTGGTTGTATCTATTTTTAGTTATATCTCCTGCTCAGGGTTGTCATCTTCATTTATATCAATATGTATCACATATTGTTTGCTGTTGTCTCGATTTTTAGATAACAGCTGACTGTTATCTCTATTCGTTTTGTTATCTAAATTTTTTAAATAACAAGTTGTAATACTATTAAGACGATATTACTGGGACGATATTTCATTCTTTCATTGTTATTTCCATTTTCTAAATTATTTTCTGATTGTTATCGCAATTTTCCATTTCATCTCCTATTTTCTTACTGATTTTCAATAATGTTTTTATAAATATTTTTGTTTATATTTATACTGTCAAAATTATACCTCATTTCCCTAATGTTGTTAATGTTGTTTCGATTTTCTAACGGATATCAATTTTTCGTTGTTATCTTTTTAGAAAGGCAAAGTCCGTTCATTATTATCTCCTTTTTTCCATGTTCATCTCCGTTATCATCAGAATTCTCCACGTGTCTGCCTATCCTTTGTTTGGCGGTACTGACATCCACACAAGGAAACTTGAAAAAAATAATTTCCTCCCCCAATGTCCAGCCTTGAATGTGAATGAGATTGACAATCTCCGCCATACAAGTTGCAAATTCGCCCAGGAAGAGAGATGAAACGTATTTAATGCAAAAATTTCAGTGTGAAGCTTCCTTTGCCCTTGCCTTTCCAAATTTTTTCTTATCCAATCCTCCGCCCAAACTTTGACATTCAATCCCTCAGCCACTTCCTTCCTCCGCGCGCCAAGATTCAAATTTTATGGGGAGTAAAGGGAAAAGGCCTGTCATAACCATTTCATTTTCCCTATTACTTCCCCATGTGTTCCTGGATTTCATCATGCTTTCTCCTTTGTTCCTTTCTTAGGCTTTCACATACTTATATACATGTTTTTGGGAGGAGAAAGTCTTGGGGGAAAGACAACAAGTGCAGGTAATGTCAAATTAGAAACTGACTGTCTTCCCCCGTCGCCGTCCAAGTGTATGAGAGTCCCATATGAAAAAGAGAGAATGTATACCAGATTGGGACATATTCCCTCCCATTTTCTCTCCCACGGACTTTCTCCAAGCCTTTACCGGGGAAAGTATGAGAAAAAGAAAAAGGAGCAAGAGAAAGTTGTCACACTTTGAATTTTAACGGGGACATTCAGGAAATCTGGGGGTTCACTCCATTTACGAGAGCAGCATAGTAACGGCCTGGAGAGGCAATTTGCACTCAAATGACACTGCAATTATTTTCCCCGCATTTTTCCTGGTGAACGAGCGGGCATATTTAAATTCGGATTTGTTTTCATTTGTGCACCTCTATACTCTGGCGTTTATACAGTAACTCCGTAATAATTTTTCTTGTATTTTTTGGTTATTTCTTTTTTTTTATTGGATGGAATTCTTATTTGAATACAACCATATGTAGCTGATTTCATTTTTTTTATGGGTAAAATGCAAGGTAATCCCATTTGTTGAGTTAATCCTGACATGAAAAGAATTTTTAGAAAAGAAATTCCCATTAAAATTGAAAAATTCTGGGTGCAACCAACGGAAAGTAAATAAATCCGGTAAGAAAATTTAATAAGGTAACGAAGAAGAAATAACAAATAAAGAGAATGCAATATTGTTAAAAGCGAGATAATATTAAAAATCACATAAACAAAAATATAAATAAATTAGCAAAATTAAATTGAAAGTAAGCAAAAATATAAATAAATTAGCAAAATTAAATAGCAAGTAAACAAAAATATAAATAAATTAGCAAAATTAAATAGCAAGTAAACAAAAATATAAATAAATTAGCAAAATTAAATAGAAAGTAAACAAAAATATAAATAAATTAGCAAAATTAAATAGAAAGTAAACAAAAATATAAATAAATTAGCAAAATCAAATAGAAATTAATGTGCACAATCAAAGAGAAAATGAAGAAAAATAAAACTGAATGAGCAAAACTAAAGAGAAAATAAAGCAAAATTAAAGAGAAAATAAAGCAAAATTAAAGAGAAAATAAAGCAAAATTAAAGAGAAAATAAAAAAAATGAGTACAATTAAAGGGAAAGCAGTGAGAAAGTAAAAACCAAAGCCAAGTGTCAAAAACAAATTAGCGATAAAGTAAACAAAAAGAAAAGGAAAGGAGATCAAGCCAAAATAAAAAAAAAGGAAATCAAATAAAAATAATAAAAAAGTAAATCAAACAAAAATAAAAAAAAGTAAATCAAACCAAAATAAAAAAGTGAAAATCAAACAAAAATAAAAAGAAGGAAAATCAAATAAAAAAAAAAGAAAATCAAATCAAAATAAAAAAAAGGAAAATCAAACCAAAATATAAAGAAGCGAAATCAAACAAAAAAAAGAACGCAAAACAAAATTAAATCATAAATATACAGAAAGCAAACCAAGTGAAAGTAAATCAAAGTGCCTAAACAGCAGACAGCAAATACGAAAAGATCCAACAAGCAATATCAGTGAAAGGCAAAAATAAAAAAAGTGCTTTAACTTAAACTTTAGTCACCATTAAACAGCAAGTGAGCGCCAATATCAAAAATTTTAAAGTAGATATTCGAAAATAAAATATACTCAAAACACAAACGATACACGCACATAAAGCAAAAAATTGCAATATCGAAAAATAGAAAAACAAATTGGAAGAGAAAGTTTGACGAAGAGAAAGCAACAAATACAGCAAATTCCAAAGATAAAAATACATACAAAAGAGGCAGATAGGCGAAATCCCGGGAAAAAGAGAAAGCTTGGAAAAAGGAGGGGGAAAATCAAGATAAAAAACAAGATTGTAAAAAATGACTTTCACACGTCATAACTCACACCTTCAAAAGCTTTCACTCGGAGCATAACACGTGCTGTAGTAGTTTTTTTTTCACCGTCAGAAAAAAAACATATTCTATTCATATAGATTTTGCCTTGGTAAAAAATAAAAATATCCCCCCACTATTTTTGGGGTGTATAACGTCTGGGAAAACTGACACAGACACGTATTTACAGAATAATACTATGTACATAAAAATAGTAGCTATATAATTCTAAAAATGAGGACTATATAGATGCATACGGCCAGTATTTGCCGGGGGAAATATATGTGATTAAAATACATGGAATCAATTATGGGAGGAAAAGTACAATAAATCACGCCCATGACAGCTTTGCTTCCCAAGTCTTCCCTCACAGTATGCATCTTCCCTATAAGGGCATGGCAGGGTAGTAAATATTCTTTACCTTCTCGCATTGTGTCCCTATACAAGACCAAGCGGGGATTCCTCTTGCTTTCACCCGCATTATTATTCCCTTTATTCCCATTACACACTCCCCTGTCAGAGGTGGGGAAGGGTCGATTTCATGTTATTTAGTGCCCCAAAAGAAATCCTGGGCTCCTTATTTACCATGGACTTGAAAGGTAATAAGACGGCCTTGCCTCAACTCCAAGCCGAATTCCGGGGCAGTATCACACCTTTTGGT
The DNA here is from genome assembly GCA_034698585.1 of Disparrhopalites patrizii. NCBI lineage: Eukaryota > Metazoa > Arthropoda > Collembola > Symphypleona > Sminthuridae > Disparrhopalites > Disparrhopalites patrizii. The sequence goes on along the minus strand of JAQGBT010004110.1, from coordinate 8,496 downwards.
GGGAAATCTGTCACTCATCCTCCAAATGTCAAGGCCTGACCCAGTACAGTCGACTCTCCCTATCTCGGCCCTCCTTATAAGAGCACTTACTCTATAACAGCAGTGCTGAATCCTCCCTACAACTTTACCATGCCAAGCGTGCTCTCTATAAGAGCAATCCCTATAACAGGAGTTACTCTATAACATCAGGGTATTTTCTTCCCTTGCTCACATTTCTCTCACTATAACAACACCTTCTCCCTATAAGAGCATTAGCACCTAAGTCAGGTATCCCTTCAACATTAGCTTTTTCTCTATAACAGCACCGGAACTCTATGCCAGCACAATTTTATTCTTTTCTCACTATAATGTAAATATTTACGCCCAATTGTGTGAATATTGTTCGAATTTAGAAAATTACCAAAATTATGCCTGAAAAACAGTTTAATTAATTAATATTAATATTTTTAACTAATTCTCTATACCAGCAGTTCGTTATAAGAGCACTTTTTCTGTTGCAAATAGGGTATTGCTATGGAGAGAGTCGACTGTAAAGGCAAATGTCCCACTCACGATCCCATAATAGGCTATACCATTCCAGACAAATGAATTACCTGTATAATGCTAAAGGGAACGGATATTTCCTAGGAAATGCAGGCAAACTTTCCCAGAGAAAATTGAACCCAGGAATATTAGCCCTATTAATTCTGGTTGTAGAGCAAACGCCATTTCTTAAGCGTATTAATTCCCCAAAGCCGGCAGTCGTCCTTGAGACAAATTGGATCAGCTTCTCCTTGTATGTACATAACAGACTGAGAAGGAAGGTAAACATAGAGAGGGGAAATACTGAACGCATTTTATTGCTTCGAAATACTATATACAATAGAGTCTCTATATAACAACTTTGAAAGGAAGGGCAAAAAATATTGTTACCTACAAAGGTAGTTATATGGAACAATAAATATGCACATTACATGTACGAGTGGGAGGAAAAATAATGTTGTTACACAGAATTGTAGTTAGAAAGAGACTCCTTATAAAGAGATTCCGCTGCACTATTGCATGGGAACAGAGCGGAATATCCTCAGGGCTAGGGGCGTGAACAAACAGGAGATATAAGGGGGGTCAGAAGGCGTGGGGAAAGCGGAATAACTATAGGAAAATGCAGATATTATAATACAGTCGACTCTCTCTACAACAGCACCCTATCTGCACCAGAAAAAGTGCTCTTACAACGAACGGCTGGTATATAGAAATAGTCTAAAAAATAATATTAATTAATTAAGATTATTTTCAGGTTTAACTTTGATAATTTTCCAAATTATAACAATATTTACAAAATTGGGCGTAAATATTTACATTTTACTGTGAAAAGAATAAAATTGTGCTGGTATAGAGTTCCGGTGCTGTTACAGTGGTGTCTCTCTATAACAAGTCTCTTTATAACAATATTTCTCTGTAACAACATTATTTTTCCAGTCCCTCGTATATGTAAAATGTATATTTAATGTTCTATATAACAGCATTTCCCTGTAACAGTAAGTTTCGCCCTTCCATTCAGAGTTGTTATATAGAGACTCCACTGTATAGAGAAAAATTTAATGCTGAAGGGATACCTGACTTTGGCGCTAATGCTCTTATAGGAAGAAAGTGCGGTTGTCGTGAGAGGAATGTGACCGAGGGAAGCAAATGCCCTGTTATAGAGTAACTGCTGTTATAGGGAGTGCTCTTATAGAGAGCGCACTTTACAGGGTGAAGCTGTAGGGGGATTCAGCACTGCTGTTACAGAGTAAGTGGTCTTATAGGGAGTGCCGGCATATGGAGAGTCGACGGCAGACTTTAACGCGGAAGAGAGCAAGAAAAAGATGGAAGGAAATTAGGAGGAAGTTGTAGGTATTGCAGACGTCATGCAGGAAGAACGTTCGGTATTTCTGGGATGAAAAAATGCACGAAAGGGAGCAGGAAAGCAGAGTGAATTTAGAAAAGACAGTAAAAAAAATTATGCATGAGGAAAACCACAGTTTCGGATGCAAATAGGAGCAGAAAAAGTCAGCAGATAAAGGCCGGAAAGAAGAACAAATGGAAGAGGAATGCGGGGAAAGTGCTCAAGAAAATTAAAGAAGAGAAGCCTAGATTAAGCACTAAGAACTTGAAGAAGAGAAACCCAAAGAAAGCCTTGAAAATTAGAGAAAATAAGAGGCAAGAGAAAGCACTAAGAAATTGAAGAAAATAAGAGACAAGAGAAAGCACCAAAAAGTAAAGAAAATAAGAGGCAAGAGAAAGCACTAAAAAATTGAAGAAAATAAGAGACAAGAGAAAGCACCAAAAAGTAAAGAAAATAAGAGGCAAGAGAAAGCACTAAAACATTGCAGAAAATAAGAGAAGAGAAATAACTAAAAAATTAAAGAAAATAAGAGGCAAGAGAAAGCATTAAAAAATTAAAGAAAATAAGAAGCCAGTGAAAGCGTTACAAGGAAAAGAATTATTAATAACATAATCGATATAATAGAGAGGTAGAGAGCTAGAGAAATCTACAGAGCAAGAAAGCTAGAAAAAGCAAAAAAAGAGAAAGCACGAAAGAAATCAAAGAAAACAACAATCACGAGAAAGCATTAAAGAAGAAAAACTTTTATGTGAAAATTAAAATTACTTGAAGAAAGTTTGTCAAACACATACTTTGGGACAAATATGTGTTAGACAAAATGAATGGAAAGGAAAGAGAATTATTTGGGGGGTGATAAATAGCTGAGACATACATGTGACTGCAAGATACAGAGTGAGTAGGATGCATGCTCCTAACGGCGACAATGCCTGCAGGTGACGATACAAATATTTCGTTTATATAAGGACACACTATTGACAGCTGACATTTTTTGCATGTATGTATGTACATAGTATCATTCATTCACAGGCCATTTATATATCCTAATGTTTATGGCGGTAATTTTAAATTTTGGCGGGATAGGACAAACTGTGAAAACGGGCTTTTCCCCGTTCAACTCATTTTAATTCTTTAGCTATATTTGAACTCATAATAATTCGTGCATCATATTTTCAAAAAATATATGATAGAACGAGTTTGATTTTTTAATAATCCTAAATACATATGTCAAATGCTTAGAAATTTTTTTATCTGTCATAATTTCATATTATGTATTTAAAAAAAACAAAGTAGTTGGACAACAACAATTGGAGCTTTCAATCTTCAGTGTATTGGTATTGATTGTTTTTCCTATTATTTTTGATTTCTCGAAATTATTTCATACTTGTCATTGTTTCTTGCAAATATTGCCCTGTGAGGTTGTCTAAAGGTGACATCATTTTGTAACTTTGTCTGCAAATGTATCTAGCTATATAAGATTGTTTTGACATTTAAAATCCCAATGAACTGAAATCGCTTGTCAAAATTTTGCTGTTTGAACAATGTACGTATGTCAATTTGTGGATGTCCATTATTACCTTCAACTTTTTGTATGTAACACAAGGTGTTTAGAATATCCAAATAAATACAGGGAACAACGAAAAGCAAAAAAAAAGGGACTAAAATTGGAACAAAACAAGATTTTGGCATGCTTTTATAGAAATTCGACAAGTTGTTTAACAATCAGGCCACGCACAAAAACAGGCTTTTATTGATGAGAAAAACCGAGAATTCTCAAGGTGAGAAAAGATATGCTTAATTATTCTCTTCTCTCATCTCTCATCTCTCTCTTTCATCTCTCTCTTCTGCCTTATCTTTATCTCTCTTCCTTCACACTCTCTTTCTTCATTCTCTGTCTTCTTCTCTCCAATACAATTCTCTCTCTTCCTCTCTCCCTCTATTTGAGTCTCTCCCGCCATTCTCCCTGCTCTCTGGGTGGTACAACTTCGCAACATGACAAAAGCAGATTTGGAACCTGATTTACTTTGGTATAGAAAGAGAATCCTTAGAAAGCAGACCACTTGAGAAGCTTCCTGCCACAAAAACAACAAACTTGGAGTCGAAAAAGTAAATCATCAACATAAATGCTTGATTTTCTTCCTCTCTCTCTCACTTTTTCTTAATTTCCGCTGAACCACCACAGAAATCCCGAGGCAAAAGGATTTCCTTTCCTTTCTTGTCCTCAGCCTCTACCGCTGAGTGAGCTGTACAAAACATTCTGCGGTTTAAATCTGACATCTTGTCGACTCTCCCTAAACCGGCCCTCCCTATAAGAGCACCTACTCTATAACAGCAGTGCTGAATTCCCCCTACAGCTTTACCACGTAAAATGCGCTCTCTAAAGAGCAATCCCTATAACAGGAGTTGCTCTATAACAGCAGGGTATTTTTTTCCCTCGGTCACATTTCTCTCATTATAACAGCACTTTCTCCCTATAAGAGCTTTAGCACCTGTCAGGTATCCCTTCAACATTAACGTTTTCTCTATAACAGCACCCGAACTCTCTACCAGCACAATTTCATTCTTTTCTCATTAAAATGCAAATATTGACACCAAATTGTGTAAATGTTGTTAGAATTTGGAAAATTATCAAAGTTAAGCCTGCAAATAATCTTAATTAATTAATATTAATATTTCTTAACTAATTCTCTATACCAGCAATTCGTTATAAGAGCACGTTTTCTGGAGCAGATAGGGTGCTCTTATAGAGAGAGTCGACTGTATTATATGAAAAAACTTTCTCATCAATACCTTCCTCGGGAGTCTTTAGATTGGGGATTTCCCGTTGTTTTTCTTCCTCTGCCACAGAATCTTATTCAGTTGATGCGGGTTAACCTTCGGAAAAAGCCCGGCATGTGGCCGTGAAAGGAACTTTATAATTACTCCCACTTAAATACCGTCTTGTTTTCATTCCATGAAAGTCTTAAGCTGTCATTAACTGATCACAACAGCCGCGCAATAAAACAAAGAAAAAACTTGGAACCTTAAGTCTAACAAAATATTCTCACATTGCAGCCTCGAACCTAAAAAAAAGTGGGGAAGGCCTCATCTAAATCCTTCGAAAACTTTTGGTGTCAGAACAATTTTCTGCGCCAAGTCCAAATTCCTACCAAATCAATTCGCTCATTTTACCGCCACGAAATAAAGCATACATATTAGGTAGAGTGGAGTCTCTATATAACAACTCTGAAGGGAAGGGAAAAAAATATTGTTACAGGGAAATGTTGTTATATAGAACATAAAATATGTACCTTCTATGTACGAGGGGTTGAAAAAATAATGTTGTTACAGAGAAATGTTGTTATAAGGAGACTTGTTATATAGAGACCACTGTATATCGAAATTTTATATCACCGAATTTACTTTGGAGTTCTCTAAGATAAACTATTTTCACCTTGTTTTTTAACAATTTTCTGGCAATGTAAAAATTTGGGCAAAACCGACACGAAAAATCCTCCCAAATAAATTTTTGTACACAAAACGGTGGATTTAGTGGTTGTTGTAACGCGAAAATTATTTTTGGTTGTACAAAAAAGGGGAACGGCCCAGATATTGTGTTATTTGCATGGTAAATATTTACTTAATGTCGTCTGCTTTTACCCTTTATGCACGAATGGGTAAGTACACATATGAGTGATTCTAAGTCAAACCAGCTGAAGTCCATCGGAACAAATGCTTAACCTTAACTTCTTAAAAAAGGATTAAACTTAATCCGTTTTGGAAAGGACGAAGGGAAGTCGTTATACTCAAATATGTCATATTTACAAGGGTTTATTACAGATAAAAAAAAAATCATTTTGACAATTTTGGGACTTATGCTGGTTTGACTTCGAATGCTACATACGTGTAATTATATGTATACACATGAGGATACAGGCCAGATGAGAGCGTACAAATAAACACATACCCATTTGTGTGCCGAGTCCAGCCCAAAACTTGTAGAAGAGTTAATTATTGAAATGATTTTTTTTTGAACAAGTTTTCCCCCGGAAATAAATCACAATTCTCTCCGTAGTATATAATTACGGCGGGAAATGTCAAAATATTATTATTTTTCTAAAATTAAAAATGAAAACCTAGCAAAGGCCACTTGCAATTTAGGAGGGCGGAAATGTCATGGGCCTTGCCCTGGCCTCCGCCTACAGGAGTTGAAAAGACTTAAAAATGTCATAACAATACATATTTCTCCAGACTGTAGACACAACATGGTTTAGGTCCATGCGTCTATGCCCTTTAAATTCTGTTTACGAAGGCAAGCAAAATGGAAACTAGGTCTAATTTATGTACAGACAGGGTGCCAAGAAACCATATGGCCCTCCTTAACAATATGATGCAACAATGCTGCAAAATAGACAAAGCATGTTTCCCATGCAGAATTGTATTGTGGATCTAAGAAAAAAAATTCATACTGATCCAACCAACAATGGACGAGTTATGACGGTTTTTTCAAACAAAATTGTTTCGACAAAATTACTTTTTTGTTTCTGTCTTTAGGCACAAATATTTTAATGTTCTCCTATAACGGTTCAAATTGGGATAAGGGCGTTTTCTAAGCACAATTTTATTGCGAATCTAGAAAAAATATTCCCATTAAGATCAAACATGAATTGACCAAGTTCATTTTTTCATTTTTTTTTCATTTTTCCGCGCCAAAATCTAGTTTTTTAATTTTATTTTTAAATTTATTTTTGCATGTTACTGGTACAAAATTGTATTCCGAATCCAGAAAAATAAATTTTATCCAGATCGATCCAAAATTAAGGAAGTTATTGCGGTTTTTCAAAAAAAAAGTTTAAAAATCTCGGATCTCTCCAAAAATTTAAAGTTTTAAAGTTTTTGTTGAAAAACCGCCATAACTTCCTTAATTTTGGTCTGATCTGGATAAAAATTTATTTTTCTGGATTCGCAATATAATTTTGTTTCAGAAACATGCAATTTTAGAACTAAAATAAAAAAGCTAGATTTTTCGAAAATCTAAATTTTTTGAACGTCGAGCGGAAAAATTGTCATTACTTGGTGATTCCTCGTTTGATTTAAATGTGGATTTTTTGCCAGATCCGAAATAAAATTCTACTCAGGACTCACGTTCTTCCTGCTTTGCATGGGTGGAGGAACAGAACATTTTTATTTTTGTAGGCGGAAACAAAAAATCTAGCTGACCAAAAATTGAATTTTTTGAACTTGTTTGTGAAAACCAGATATAACTTCGGTAATTGTGATCGCATCAACTTAAAAAAAATTTCCTACATCTACAATAACATTCCGCATGGAAAACATGTTTTGTCTATTTTGCAGCATTGTTGCATCATATTGTTTAGGGGGTATATCGTTTCATGGCACCCCTGTATGTACATACGTTTTGGCGTATGAAAGTAATATAAAAAAACCAACTTAATCCGGTGCATGTTGCTACAGTCAGTGATTATAAATATACACATTTGGCTTGGCATTAGCGAATGTTACACAACGCAAGGTGAATATTCGAGGTTAGAATAAAGAATGTAATAAATTGTCCAATCTAAATACAAAAATTCTTGCGGCAGGGAAAAGTATTCACATAAGTTTCAATTGTAATTTTCTCTATCACGAAGATAAAAAGCGGGGTGAAGGCACTTAAATAATAGCTGAGCTCTAATTACATACGTTTAATGACACGTTGCCCGCATTGACAAGGTAAATGAAACCGCATTTTAAGCATTGACGGTTGATTGGATGGCAAAAAGCACGTTCCTAAAATTAGTATTGGGCATTGTGTATGTATTTGCGTGTATGGCGGGTGAGACCGTGAACATGGGAATAATAATTATTTTATTGTCAAATCAGTCCATAGTAGTATTATGGGGCTATGAGGAGCATTCAATTTTTATTTATCTATTCTTTTGTGCATTTATCCACTCTTATCCCGAGTTTCCCGCTTCTTTGGTTTTTCTCTCAGTGCTTTTCGCTGAATTTATTTCATCACTTTCTCTTGTATCCCTTATAGCTATTTCCATTTCTTTTATTTCAAGCTGTTTTTTCTTTTATTTCGTTTCCATCCATTTCTCCCGTGTTTTTATTTTGGTATTTCATTTTGGTTTTAATTTTTTGCTTCTGGGCTTTTTTTTGGACCTGTGTAATTCTCATTTTCTCTGTGATATTTATTTCTCTTGTATTACTCTTTCTCCTTCAATTTCTCTCTTTCTATCTTTCCTACATAATTTTTCTCTGAATTTGTCACTTTCTCTTTCAGTTTGTTACTTATTCCCTCAATTTGTCTCTTTCTCTCTCGATTTCGTCTTTTCTCTCAACCTTTTACTTTCTTTCTCAATTTGTCTCTTTTTGCATCAATTTTGCTTTCTTTCTCGATTTCCCGCTTTTTCTCTCTGAATTCAGCCTTTACGTTTTCTCAAGTATTTTTTCTTACTTCATGCCCTCTCATGTGCTCTCTTTCCTTTTGATTTTTATTTTTATTTCTCTTTTTACTTATTTCTCACTCACCTTTTATTTACTTCTCTCCGAATTATTTCTCGTTTTATTTATTTCTCTCCGAATTATTTCTCGTTTTATTTATTTCTCTCCGAATTATTTCTCGTTTTATTTATTTCTCTCCGAATTAT
>JAQGBT010004109.1:0-17498 GCA_034698585.1 Disparrhopalites patrizii | reverse complement strand
TTTTGTCTTTCTCTCTCTGATGTTCATCTCTCTGTGTCTCTTTTTGTCTTTCTCTCTCTGATGTTCATCTCTCTGTGTCTCTTGTTGTCTTTGTCTGTCTTTCTTTGTTGATCGGTCTATGTTGGTTTGTTTTCATTACGTTCTCCTAGTTTATTTCTCTCTTGCCTTCTTTCTCTATCTCTGTTCCTTCTTGTGTCTCTTTGTTCCTTGATTTATGTAGCTGTCTATGTTCTCTTTCTATCATTCAGTTTCTGGCTTTCTTTCTACACCCTTGCTCCCTCGTTCTGTCTCTCTTTCGCTGGTTTCGAAAATTTGAGTGCGCTCGAATTACAGTAAATTGTGCGGGTTGGTTGGACCTCCACTTCCCAAGGGTGTCCCTGTGTATGTGCGTCAATCCAGTCGATTTTCCCCCGATGGATATTAATTAGAATAGGCCATGTACATGCCCACGTCTACGTGTAATACCAACATATGTATATCCTCTCTCATACACATTCCAAATTGGCCGTGTTTACATTGGACACGTGTGTGCTGGCACTCATTTACTGCCTCAGTGGTTATCATATATCACATGTAAATAGCCCCTAATCCTGTCAAGCACCTACAAATACCCTGGGTCTGTGTTTAAATAAATATTCGAACCATGGCGCCAAATGTCAATCAAACATTGGGAAAAGTATACCGTCTATTTTAGGGACTTTCATGCCCGAAGCTTTCCCACAAGGGAACTTTTATGCTCACAATCATTACATTGATGAGACCATTTAAAAAGGTTGTTAGTTTCCTGGAAAGTTTCAAACGGAATTTGATTGTGATTGACGCTGAAGGGTGGGAATTCAACAAAAGTGTAATTATACGGAGTCAAATATGGTTTACACCAAAAGTGTGGCTATTTTCGGCCATTTACAGCACATTTTAAATTCAGCCACTTGGTATTTTAGTCAGTTTTGTATCATCAATATTTAATTGTGATGTAGGTTACCTTTCTGATAAAACGCTGGATCAAATCATTTTTTTTTTTACTTTTTTCGTACATTCTTCTCTGTTTGCAACGAATTTTAGAGCAGTTTTGTTTTGTAAAATTCTCTTAAAAAGTTCTCTTTCTATAAAATGCAGTCTGATAACGCTAGAAAAAGCATGCAAAATAATTTTAGTTTTCTCTTACCTATATAGTCATGGCAATGTTTTGGAAGGTCAAATTTGATGGCACATCACATTAGGGAAAGTTGTCCAATTTGATGAGCATGGAAAGATAAACAAGAATGAGAACAAATTAGCAGGTTAATGGCACGATCAATTAATAATTTAGGTATACCGTTAATTATTATTATTGGTTAGCCAAAACACTATGAACGCTCCCTTCGTACGCAGTGGATGGCGGATTAAATTGGATTTTTGTATAGCTGTCATAACTGTCAATAATGTCAATGCTTGTCCTAAACATGTACACACATACATATACGTATGTATATGCACATATAGATATATATACGTACCTATGTATGTACCTATGTCTGTGCATAAGAATTATTAATGAATAAATGCGCTTACCCTTAAATGCAAGGCTATTACTAATTTAAGAAGCAACCTCAAAATGGTCAAAATGATGCCTTAAAATGATGTACAGAAATTTCCTCGAAGTTACCTTTTGTGTTGGCCTGAAAATAACAAAATAGAGATGACCAGACTACTTTGTGCAGAATTTTATTGCTGTTTCAGTATAAAAGGCCTTTTTTCTACCTACAGTTATTATGAATAGGTTTTACCAAAGTTCTTCTGCAGTTCAGAAAACGGGAAAAAGTGTTCATTTTTAAACTGGCGCAAAAAAACCGTCGTAACTTGGTCAGTTTTTCCCACAACTCAATACATTTTTTAAAACTACACGGAATCATTGTAGAACATGATGATTAGAATTTCATTTTACGATTTCTGCTCCAGATCGCAAAAATGTCATGGTACTTGTTCAATTTCAGTGTAATAATTTTTTCACGGTGTTCTTTTCATATTCATGTTTGGAACAACCTTTTGCTCGTAATATTCGGAAGTAATAGCCACGCATTAGGTCAAAAACAAGCATTTAATCATAGGAGTACAAAGAGTCGAATATCTCCAAAATAGTCTATTTTATAACGACTTTCTTTTTAAAATGGAGACAAAATAATCTCCCATCCAAAACGTTCTTTCAATTATGAACTTAAACATTTCCGTTTTCCACAGCGGTTTTTCTCTTTAGTCGACTCTCACTATAGCAGCACTAACTGCACCGAACTGCACATGAAATGATACTGTTATAGCAAGATGCTGCTATATAAAATTTGGTGAAAAAATAATAATATCGATTAATCAAGAATACGTCCATGTAACAGGTACATGATTTAATAAAATATATCAGTATTTACGCAATTTACCTAAAACTGTTAAATTTTTGTTGAAGAAGGAATCATTTTGCGTTATTGAAAATTTGAAGTGCTGTTATAGAGAAAACGTTAATATTAAAGGGGTGCTTGATGGTGGCTGAATGCTTTTATATTAAGGAAATGCTGGTGCAGTGAGAGAAATGTGGTTTAGGGAAGGAAAAATCCTGCTGTTATAGCAAAATGCTGTTACAGAAAGTGCTGTTATAGAATTAGTTGTTTCAATTACAGTGGAGTCTCTCTATAACAGCGTCCAAGGGAACGAAAAAATTTTCTGTTATAAAAGGAATGCTGTTATAGAGAACACAATTAATATGTATTCCATGTACAAGGTGCGGCAAATTTCCTGACGTTATTCAGAACATGCTATTATAAGGGGTGCTGTTATGAAGTGCTGTATAAAGCTTTCGGGGGATCCCATGATGCTGCTATAGTAAGAGTGTTTTTACAGAGAGAACTGTTTTAGTGAAAGTCGACTACCGAAAAAAATTTGCTGCTTTCTGAGGAACCGCTATACAGTAGAGTCTCTCTATAACAAGTCTCTTTTTGACAACATTTCTATGTAACAACATTATTTTTTCCGCCCTTCGTACATGCAAAGCACATATTTTATGTTCTATATAACAACATTCCCCATGAACAATATTTTTTACCCTTCCCTTTAGTGTTGTTATAGAGAGACTTCACTGTAAACTGAGTCGACAATGTTTTCCTTTTCATAGTAACAAAGCTTTATAATGATTGTTTGTCTATGTCTTTTCAGATTACACACGGTGTACCTACAAATATCTGTTACCAGTCCATTCCGTCCATAAATGCGTAAGAACCACCTGGAAAAACGTCGGTATGTTACCCAAACAGGCATTTACTTATGCATCCACTACATCCCAGGAGCTTAATTAAAATTTGAAATAAACTACAATAACAGAACCTGCAGTACATTGCAGAGGTAGTCGTGTCTTCCCCTTAAAAAACTCATTATGTCCTACAATACTACCTTGAATGTAGTAAGCCATTACAAAAAATCATGGGAGTATATCTACCACCCCCAAAAAAAATAAAAGGGGAGAGTTCCAACCCCCCCAGAAAAAACATTTTAAGGTATATACAAGGAACACAGACCTCCATGCAATAAATTAGATCCATACACCCAAAAAAAGTAGGCGGGGAAAGTTGATGGAATGAAATGAAAGTGGTAGAAAAAAAAAACTTTTCCCAGACGTCAGCCTCGATAAACTATAAAGTTCAACAGTGGAAGTTTCCTTGTTGACTTTTACATTTAAATTTATGTAGTTGACGTGTGTCGAACAAAAGTGACAATGGACTTGTTTTAGTGGTTTGGTGCAAAGTCACCTGCATGAAGCCTTTTTCTGGGGGAAGTTGACAAAAAACTTTATTTTTTTGACACACGAACCATAAGTATTTCGTGCGGTTTTATAGCCCAGGAATTTCTCTCCATCTGGGTCACGTTCAGCTCCGTGGATTTTTAGCATGGGGATATTATACGTATAGGGTAAAATGCGTGGAATGTACGCAGTGTGCTCTGGAGAGGGCGAATGAGGTTTATGTATTACAAGCGTGTTGGAACGTGTACGAGGGAAATTTGGATGAGTGAAAGCACGATGGAGATAGAGGGAGATTAACGGGGGAAAGAGAGGAGACTTGACAGGATTAAAAAAGTTGGGAGAAAGAGGGCCACATCAGAGAAGGTTGGAAGGAGCGACAAACTTATTGGAAGCAGATAAAAGGAAGAAAACCTGAAGAAAAATTGAGGGAAAACAGAAAGCAAAAAATATTTAAAGGGAACAAGAACAAGACATCAAAAATGTATTCAAAGTAGGAACAAAATCGTGACATAAAATAAAAAAAGCATGGACAAACAACTTCGGAGATATACACTAAACGTATTAAGAAAGCTAGGGAAAGTTAAGGAGAAATAGAGATTTACGACACTATTCTAAAATGGGGCAGAAGTAGGAAGGGAGTTTAAATTAAAAAAGAAAGAGAAGAGAGAGAATAAGGAATAAAAGAAAAATAGAGACGAAATAAGTGTCACACAAACCTAAGAGAGAAAACGGATAAGGGAGAAAAGCGAGAGAAAAATAGCAAGCGAGAAAGGTGAGAAAACAACAGAGATAAAATGATTAGGAGAGGAAAGGAGGAGAAAAATGTGAGACAGCAACAAGAGCAAAACCAGAGCGACCATTTTTAAGCGAGAGAAAAACTATCAAACCAAAACGAGAGAAAAACATATTACGAGAGAAATTAGAGGCAAATATATAACGAGAGAAACAAGAGAAAAAAATATTACGAAAGAAAGAAGAGAAAAAAATATTACGAGAGAAACAAGAGAGAAAAGATATTACGAGAGAAACAACAGAAAAAATATTACGAGAGCAACAAGAGAAAAAAATATTACGCGAGAAACAAGAGATAAAAATATTACCAGAAACGAGAAAAAAATATTACGAGAAACGAGAAAAAAATATTACCATAAATGAGAAAAAAATATTACGAGAGATAGAAGAGACAAATATGTAACGAGAGAAACAAGAGAGAAATATGTAACGAGAGAACGAAGACGCAAATATGTAACGAAAGAAACAATAGAACAACAATATTACAAGAGAAACAGGAGACAAATATGTAACGAGAGAAACCAGCGAAAAAATATTACGAGAGCAACAAGAGAAAAAATATTACGAGAGAAAAGGAAGACCGAAAAATAATAAAATATAGAAGCAAGATAAAAAACGCAAAAAAACAACACATCCAGTTAAAAAAGTGAAAAAATGAAGAAAACAAGGTAAAAAGATGTAAAAAGGATCCAAGAAAGAAAAAAACGTGGAGAAAAAGTGAAAACTTTAAAAGGCAAGAAAGAACACAGAACTGGCGAAAAAAGGGAAGCCAAATGGCCACTGCCAAAAGATATATGTATGTATGAGAATTTTGACAAAATGAATAAAAGAAAAGTGAAAAAAACAAGGAAATTAAGCCAAACAAAATGCGGGCAGAAATAGCAAGTTCAGAGAAAACGCGAAACATCGAATAAAAAATTGAAATTAGGAGAATTTGTGATGGTGGATAGAAATTAGCAGGAAACGAGATATTAAAAAGGAAGAGAAACTAAAAGTAAAATCGAAAAAGAAGAAAATTAAAATGTGACGAAAAAGACATCAGCAGAGGAAAAATTAGAGGAAGAGTACGAAAAGAAATTGGAAGAGCACAAAAAATTCGACTGGAAAATAAATAGAAGCCGAGTCAAGGAAAGCGTGGAGTGTTAAGAAGAAATCAGGAGGGAGAAGGAACTGTACAAAATACAAAAGGAAATATGTATTTGGAAAAATCAGTGATGTGCAGGAAGCTCTCTCCCCTCATCATCCCCTGCACTTGAGGAGGAGTGAAAAGTTTTGAAAAGATGCACTCCCCGTGTAGAATTCTCCTTCAATTACTTTTATAGCCATGCTTTTTCCCTCTTTGGGAGCTTCGTGCCGGGGGTTCGGGCTCCCTTTTGTCTTATTTCCCCCTCTCTTTTGCTTGGTAGTAATTATCCGGAGCGGTAGAGGCTTTTAAACCGATACTGACATTGGAGGGAATACATCTGCATTCCTTTTATGATTTAGTGCAATGGAACGGAGATAGACTTTCTCCTTCCACATTTACAATTTACTCCGTTAGTGTGGTGGAAATGGGAAGTTCGTATGTATGGACATGAATTCTTTTTTGGTGATATCATTTTTTTTTTTTTTACTTCCAGACTTTCTCTTCGTGTTTTACTCCATCTCCCTCTCCCACCTAGTCTTCATCCAATTCTCCCTTCATTTTTCTAAATCAACTCACTTCCATTTATTTATTTTCTCTAATTTATCTTCCACTTGGCTTGTATCCGTCTTCTAACATCCATTGCTCCGATGGATATGCTCATCTCATATGACTGGCTATGCTTTATTATTTCTTGCATTTTTTGCCTTTTTCCATACTTACACTCTCTGTCTGCCTTCACCTACCTTTTCCATCTTCCTCTTTTCTCACTTGTTGTTACTTAATTTTTCTTTTCACAGTTTTTCTCCATATCTCTTCTGTCTTTTTTAGATTTCCTCGTTTCCAGCATTTTCGTTTTTGTAATGGCTTTTTCCCCTACCTGGAATTCCATTTGCTTCTATTTTCCGCTTCCTGTTTTCTGAATTTGTGTCTCTCGTTTTTCTTTTTTATGTTCAGATTTGTTCCTCCGTTATGTGGTTTTCTTTTTCTCCGTTTTATATTTTATTATTTCCTGTTTTTCATACTTTCACGTGTGCTTGTTTTCGTTTGTCATCATTTTATGTTTTTTCTATTATTTTTTACTATGATATCTGTCTACGGAATTCAGTTTGTTGTATGTATGCTGTAAGATTTTACAATAAAGCAATTACAAATAAAATTCGCCCATTTGTTTTTTCATTTCTTTTGTTTCACAATTTCTGCATTTGATGGTTTATTTTTCTGAATTTTGTTTCATTTTTTTCTGTTAAATTATGGTTAATTGTTTTATTTCATTCTTCTACTTTATCTCTCCCTTTTATGATTTTTTCTCTCCTTTTTATATATATTTTTCTCCCTTTTCTGTTTTCTTTTTTATTATTCTCTTCCTTTTACATATTTTTTCTCCCTTTTCTGTTTTCTGTTTTATTATTCTTTCACTTTTACATATTTTTTCTCCCTTTTCTGTTTTCTTTTTTATTATTCTCCCTTTTTTGTTTTGTTTCCCCCGTTCATATTTTTTTCTCCAATTTGTTTTGTTTCTCTCTTTCGTTGTTTCTCATTTTTCTCCCTCTCTTGATTTATATTTTTCCTTTCCCTCCTTACTATTTTTCTTCCCTTTCATGTTTCCTAATTTTCCCCTTTCAGTATTCCTCCTTTTTACCTATTCTTGATGACTTTATCCGCATTTCTCCTCCTTTTCACGTCCTTCATTATTCTTCCATATTCTCTGTTATTCACTCTCTATTTACAATTCTCTTTCGACTATAGTTTTATTTCCCCCCATTTTTCGCTTTTGTCTTCTCTGTACTGCTCATTGTCTCCTTTCCTTGCCCTGTGTTTAAACTTGCATCTGCTCAATTATAATTTCTGTCCCTTCTTCCTCTGATTTTCTCTCCTCCCTCGAATCCTCTCCTCTTTGCATACTTGATCCAACCCCGTACATACGAATGTCTCTCTGTGCTCCAGTCGTTCTCTTATATCTGCATCTTCTCCTAGAATTGTCTCTCTTATTTTGCTTTCCAATTTCCCCTCCAAATTCTGTGTTGAATGTTTCCAGTTTTCCAGTGAGCCTCTTTCCAGCGGCTCTCTCCTTCGTCCCTGGTCATAATTTCCGTACAATGTATCCGTATTTAACTTGATCTTCCTTGTCGTGACTTTCCTTTTCCTTCTCCCCCCAAAATTTCATCCCCTCTTTGAATCTCCACCAACTCGCTAACAAGTCCTTTGGAGTGCGTTGAAGGGAGAATGTCATAGAGCTCTCTTGGAACGTCTTTTTTTATTTACACTTTTTCATTTGCTTTCCCCCACTTGTAGGAATTCATCTTCATCTTATTCCCTGCATCCCTCTCATCTTTCTCCGGCACATCTTCCCCCCTTTTTTCCCATCGTCTCTCCCCTTCACTTTCTCTCCCCTTTCAACCCCACACCACACCATATGTTCAGCCCACCATCAACCGCCTTTCCCCACGGATACATCTTCCTCCCCCCCAAAAAAAATCCTGCTGCATCCTGTACTTTTAGAGGGGAAAGTTGAAGTTGTGAGAAATGCTGTTATTAAAGGGAATAATGATAATAATAATATTAGTAAAATCCATCACTTTCCCCTTCAACCGCCTCCTTCCACTCATAAGGAATATATTATACAATATTCCCTACAGCCCCTTCTTTCCCCCTCTATTTTCTTGGTTCTTGAGCCGACTCTTTATGAGGAGAAAGTGCAGGAGTGGAGCTTTATAAGGGGGAATGAATGCAAATAAGTAATTGGGAATGTAAATTCCAAGATGGTTGGGATTTGAAGCGGGGATGTGATAAAAATCAGTTATTTATTCCCATGTATTTCCTCTTGGAAAAAAACTACAGCGGAGGTGTTGAGGCCCTGGAGACTCCCGAGTTTTTAGGATGGTATATGTATATGTATTGAAAGCAATTTAATAATGGAAGGAACCATGCATTTAGGAAATTGTCACTAAATTTCCAGGAGTTCTTTATGGACATAATAAATTTTTATAGGAGGAAACGCTTTTTATGGGTTAATGGCAACTCAACTCAAGGGTTGGAGATCGGAGGCGTTGAGTAATTGAAAAAAAAACGGGGTTTGTTCTATGCAAGGGGAGAAGGAGAAATGTCAGGAATTTGAGACGGGGAAAGGGCCGGAATCAGTGGAATGGCCAAGATGGAACGGAAATATGGGGGTTCGTGCCAAAGTTATGGGAAGGATTAAAAAGGGGCACTTTTTATCCCCGGATATGCTTTACTGATAAGGGACAACAAACACCAAATGAGTTCAAGTATAATTGGGATGGAATAAGCAGCAGAATTATTTTTGCACAAAAAAACTAAACATGTATGGGTAGACAAATGAATATATAGTTTTTGTCTTATACAACATTACCAGTTGTCATTTGTGATGGGGTGATATAATCATTAATTAAAATAACCATTGTATTTACATCAACTTAGTTTACATGAAATGTATAAGTATACCTAAATTACATGTCATACGAACAACAACAGAAATTAATAAAACCAATTCTGTGGCCGATCATTGTCTCATACATAAATCATGAACAGTAGAATCACATGAATGCTACCTACAAACACAAGAATACTAGATATGTAAACTTTCTATGATATATGGCCGAAGTATGTAGATGAGAGAAAAGCAGAGCAAGACAAACATGAAAAACAGATAGGAATTTATTCGACAGAGAAAAAAAATGAGAGAGAGAAATGGAAAAAAGAAACAAGCTAAAAAGAGAGAAAATGGAAAAAGAGAGAAAGATACAAAACGTGAAATGGGAAAAAAGAAAAGAAAGATACAAAACGTGAAATGGGAGAAAAGAAGAGAAAGATACAAAACGTGAAATGGGAAAAAAGAAGAGAATATGAACAAACAGAGAAAGTTTAAAAACGAAACGGAAAAAAAAAAGAAAAACCAGAAAAAATACAAAAAAGAGAGAAAATGCACCCGAAAGAAAATTAAAACAGCAAAAATACGAAAAGAGATAAAATGGAACCGAAAAACAAGTAAAACAGAAAAAATACAAAAAGGGAGAAACGGAAAAAGAAATAAAATGGAACCGAAAGAAAAGTAAAAAACAGAGAATTGGAAAGACAGGAAATGCAACAACAGAGAATAATAAACAAATGGGAAAAGAAACGGAAAGGTAAAAGACAAAAAAATATAGATAAAAAGCAAATAGAAAGACAGAAAAAGAGAGACAAATACGAATAATAATGAACAGGCTGTATAATAAAGCAAATAGAAGCTGCAATTAAAGAATTGCAAGAAATATTCCTATAAAAACGAGTAAATTTCATCAAAAATGCAGGAAAGTGTCCAAGAAATTAGGATGATTAAACAGGTAATTGCATCAAAAGTAAAATAAATAAATACGTACATGACTAATTCTAAAACCTCAAAATTGAGACACAATATCCCTCACAAAATTGAGTCATACCAACCCCAAGAAAGTTCAGTCCATACAAAATACAAAAGAAGAAAGTATTGCTCTGTGAGATGTCGACATCCATGAACAATAAGTAGGTGAGAGTAAAAGCAAGAAAATATGACAAAGGAATGTCGAAATGAAAATGAAAGTAGGAGAAAAGAAAGGGAGGAGAGAAAGCAGGGAATATGTGACAAGGAAATAAAGTAGCCGAAGAGAATGTTATGAAATCTTCGAAGGGTCAAGACTCGTGCGAGACCAAGGTTATACAATGGACTTGTCTTACCGACAAGGCCAAAGAATGGGAGAAAAAAATGAAGAATAAAAAAAAAGTACATGGGAGGTGCAACTCTCGTAAAATATTTTTCAACACTACTAAAGCAAAGGTATTTTTTTATATACACCGTTCTTTCTCTTTTTCTTCTCTCTTTCTCTCTTTCTCTCTCTCTCGTCCATTCTTCTCTCTCTTTCTCTCTCACACGCCTCCAATAAAAACGCACCAAGTCTATATTTTCCCCGGGTTGACCACGAAAGAGTACGAAGAACGTGGGAGGAGAGTACCTTGGGAGTAAAAAAAGGGAAATATACATAAAAAATTCTTACTGAAGAATAAAACCCGTGGCACAATTCCGGACGCTTCCGTTTTATTTGCCAACCTTCCAGCAAAAAACATGCTTGGCGATCCCGACGAAATAAAAAAATACATAAAAATCGGGAAATTATTAATATTCACTTTCGTTCTAATGCTTATCAGCCCCGTAAAATTTATTTGAGACGCTTTATTAAATGCTTTCCAAACATTTGGTTTATATTTCTGAAACATATTGAATTTCAATTAAATTTCAATTAATTTAAATTCAATTGTAGACTCGTGTGCCTAACGGCTCCAGGGAAAATCAGAAATGATTTAAGGGAAAATGATCATATCAGGAGCACACATTTTCAAGGAAATATTTAAACCCACAAATTTTCAAGGAAATAGTTAAAACCACAAATTTAAAGGATAACCGCGAGAGACAAAATTTCGGGGAAGTTGCTAAAAAAAAAGCGCCCAGGGCGATGTTTCGTTGCCGTTTTTCTCAACAAAGTTTTACTCGACAATTCTTTTCATGCATTGTTTTTGTAAACAAATCCGAAATGTTTTTGACCGAAACAGGAAAACATCCAGGAGCTACGGAAAATTGTAAATTTTGTTGCACTGCATGAAGCATTTTCTAACTTAAAAAATGTAAAAAAAATGTGTCCCAAAAGCTCCGAAATCGCGGACGGGTTTCAAACAAAATGCTTAGAATTTTAGCGGGCCGTAGGCGGCGCGGGCATACTATATTAATAAAATATGCACGAGATCTCCCCACAGCATGCAGGAGACTTTAAATCGTGCCTAATACCTTTTTATTGGTCTCTACTGGGAACAAGTTGTAAACGTCAGGGACGAGGAGGAAAAAGTCTTGTTGGACGTCTATGCTTTATATTATTTTTATATACCCTCCCAAATCTTTTATATAATTCCTCCTCATCCACCATACTTTCCCTTTCCTCCCTTTTTTACGGCCATTCTTTCTCGAGCGTCTCCCTCCACCCAGAAAAAAATGGATGTTGTAGGAGAAAAAAATTCACTTATTTTGTTACGTTTTAAACTTTCTTTTTTTCCCTTGCCTCCAAAACCTTATCCTTTTTTGGGTAGAAAAAATGTCTCGGGCGATGACTCCCACAAGGTTACTGGGAAAGGAGTGAATCGAGTAAGTACCTTAAACTTGATTCTCCCTTTTTTTTTATTTCTGTCCTGCTATTTTATCGTTTGAAAAAGAAAAAATGCGTACATTCAGAAATAAAGGGGAAGTACTAGTGCAAGGGCTCGGAGAATAATTCTTGGGAAATAGAACACGACAAAGTTAGGAGGAATCTTGGAACTTTTATTGGATTTAAATGCCTTCTATGTTCTTTGGTATCCATTTCATTAAGTTCTTTTTTGTATTTATATTTCTAAATTATCCGTTTGCAAAGGCTCAATTGTATCTATGCTATGTATTTACTTCATCATGTTTTTAATTGACTTTAGTCGCTACGAATTAATATGACTTTGGATTTTTTTGTGTAAATATCTGTTCATAAAAGAAACACTTCTTGTGTGAATAGGTTTCATCCAGAATTGTAAAGCATTACTCTTGAGTTTTAAAGATTTTCATTGAACATTAATTTTCAAAATCAATTCAATTTGTTTTTCTCAATTATCTAGAGGCGACAAGGAGATACTTATTCTCTATTACAACGGAAAAATAAATAACGCCGAATCAACGCATATTTACTAGAAGTAAAGTTGCAACAAATTATTTGAAATCAAAACCATCCCGGTTTGTTTCAAAGGTGGAAATAAACATAAAATAAATTTATTAATCAATATGTCTACGATATTATCTCTTGTTCTCTTGCGTTCTCGCTCTTCTTCATCTCTTTCTCGCTCTTTCTCTCCACTTCTCTTTCCTTGTCGCTCTTCTCTCTCCATTTCTCGCTCTTTTCTTTCTATTTCACTCTACATCTTGCTCTTCTCTCTCTCATTCCCCTCTTTTCTCTCTACATCTTGCTCTTCTCTCTCTCATTCCCCTCTTTTCTCTCTCATTCTCTTCTCTCTCATTCTCTTCTCTCTCTCATTCTCTCTCTCATTCTCTTCTCTCTCTCATTCTCTTCTCTCTCTCATTCTCTTCTCTCTCTCATTCTCTTCTCTCTCTCTCATTCTCTTCTCTCTGTCATTCTCTTCTCTCTCTCATTCTCTTCTCTCTCTCATTCTCTTCTCTCTCTCATTCTCTTCTCTCTCTCATTCTCCTTTTCTCTCTCTCTCATTCTCCTCTTCTCTCTCTCATTCTCTTCTTCTCTATCATTCTCTTCTCTTTCTCATTCTCCTCTTCTTTCTCAATCTCCTCTTCTTTCTCATTCTCCTCTTCTTTCTCTCATTCTCCTCTTCTCTCTCTCATTCTCCTCTTCTCTCTCTCATTCTCTTCTTCTCTCTCTCATTCTCTTCTTCTCTCTCATTCTCTTCTCTTTCTCATTCTCCTCTTCTTTCTCATTCTCCTCTTCTCTCTCTCATTCTCGCTCTTCTCTCTCGTTTTCGCTCTTCTCTCTCTCATTCTCGCTTTTTTCTCTCATTCTCGCTCTTTTCTCTCTCATTCTTGCTCTTCATTCTCTCATTCTCTCTCTTTTCTCTGTCTATTTCACTCTCATACACTCGCACTCTCTTTTTATAATTTTCGCTATAATCTCCTTATTCTCTTTGTATCTGCAGTTCTCCCTCCTGCTTCTCTCATTCTTCTCTCTCCCTCTGTCTTTTCATCTCTCTCTCTTCCTCTCTGTTTTCCTCTCTCTCGCTTTACGACCTCTGTATAACTTCTCCTTTATCCCTCTATTACTTCACTCTTTGTCTCTCTCTCTGTCGTCCCTTCTTTCTCTCTCTCTCTTTTTATTTCTTTTTCTTTCTTTCTCTTCCTTTCTCCTTTTTTCTGTTTTTTCTCTCTTTCTCTTCCTTTCTCCTTTTTTCTGTTTTTTCTCTTTCTCCCTCCTTCGCTGTCTCCGTTTCATTCATGTCCACGCCTCTCTCCCAACACACCTTAATAATAATGCCCTTTCCATCCCCTCGAACTCCGTCCACAACAAAAGTATTTTCGGGAGTGGTGGAAGAACAACAGTAAAAAAAAAGAACAAGTGAGCCGCAATGCGGAGCCCAGAATATAAATTAGGAGGGATCAACATAAATCAATTATAAACTTTTTGCTTCACTTTCTCCTTCTCCCTTTCTCTCTTCCTTTCATTCTCAATCAATACACATTGGACAAATGGGAATTGTATGAGGTTTGGACAAAGTTGTTTTTTTTTTGCGCACATACCCACACACACGGACATTTTGAGACAACTTTTCGGAGAAAGTAATTACACATTTATAGGCATACATGAGCATTTCTGTTGCAAGTGCACTGTTCAAGGCGGAGTTGGGAAGTTGTAAGGAAACTCCTATTCGAGTGACTCCAAGTGACGCATGTAAATCTTTTGGTCATGCATTATATACGTATATATACATGTAGACAAACCCCTCATTAATTTATGTGGGAACGTGTTCCACTCGCCCAATTCCATTTCTTCCCTGTCATACGCCCACCCCCTAGTAATTTATGGAGATCCAACATGTTTGACCGACTCTGTGAGATTTAAATTTGCTGGGACCCATTATATATGTCCTTTTTTTAGGGGGGACAATGGACACACAAGTACGTGTAAGTACGGAGGAGGAGGGGACAGAGAAGGAGAGACGTGTTAAATCCATGTCCGCTTCATGTCATTTCTCACACATTTATTCACGTCCGCTTTTTGCGGGGAGTTTTATTGGGAGATTTCAATGGTCAGAAAAGCTCATGAGGGCTTTTGGAGAAGAAAAAAGTGTGGTGTGTATTTAGCTGTCAAATTCGAGGTTGATACTCCCGTAATTTATGCAGTGCGGTACGGTGAAAATTTAAAATGAGCATTTCATCAACGGAGAAAGTGGACAGGGAGAAAGCATGAAAGGAAGGCGGGAAAGAAATTGGCGTGACCGGGAAGATAAATTATCTGAGGGAAAGGAGAGCAAAGTATGAGGGAAAGAGGAGGATAGAGACAGGTGCCAGGGGAAATAAAGCGGGGACGAAATAGACTGTAGATGCAAATAGAAGGAGAGATACACGAGGAAGATAAGAACCATATGGAGGTAAATATTCTACGAGATAAAGAAAGAGATGATGGGGAAATAGTAGGTAAAGAACTAAAGTTAAATGTATAGACAATGGGATAGAAACGAGTGAGAATTACTTCGGTTAAAACGGCAAGATAAGACTGTTCATGAAGTAAAATGATAAGGAGATATGCAAGGAGGAAATACAGGGTAGATTGACAGATATGATGAGGTATAAGGCTTTTATAATCAAGAAAATGAAGAGACAGAAGAAGACATGGCAGGTAATAAAAACGAAAGGGGCAGAGACAGCTCAACGAGGAGAGATTTAGATGAGATGGGATAAGACAACCAATCTAGGAGAGATTGAGATTAAAGGAGATAAGACAGCCAATTGTGGAAGAGTTGAGACGAGAGGAGTTAAGACAACCAATCTAGGAGAGATGAGAGGAGATAAGACAACCAATCTGGGAAAGATGAGATGAGATAAGACAACCAATCTAGGAGAGATTGAGAAAAAAGGAGATAAGACAGCCGATATCGGAGGAATTGAGATGAGAGGAGATAAGACAACCAATCTAGGAAAAATGAGAGGAGATTAGACAACCAATCTAGGAGAGATTGATATTGACTGTCTTATCTCCTTTTTTCTCAGAGGAATTGAGATGAGAGGAGATAAGATAACCAATCTAGGAGAGATTGTGATTAAACGAGGTAATACAGCCAATATCGGAGTAATTGAGATGAGAAGAGATAAAACAACCAATCTAGGAAAGATGAGAGGTGATAAGACCGTCAATCGATGAGAGATTGAGATGAGAGGAGATAATATAGATGACCAAGAAGAGAAAGATATGAAAGGAGATAAGCCGGATAATCAAGGAGAGAAAAAGGTAAGAGAAGATAAAGCAGATAATCGAGGAGAGAAAGAATTAAGAGGAGATAATACAAGTAAATAATGAGAGAAAGAGGAAATGCGAGTCCTTGAGCACGCTCAAGGAGAGAAGGTTAAGTGACATGAAAAAAATTACATGGAAATTAGAGAGCAAATGTTGGAGAAAAAATGATAAAAGATAAAGAAAGAGACCTGATGACATCAAAAGGAAATTGTAAAGGCATATCTTGTCATTATCAAAGAAGTCACATGAATCAAAAAATGTTTTAAAGTGCTAGTCAAGACATGCAAGTCAGGATATGCATTGAAGTTAATATGAAATCCAAGAGATATTGAGTAGATAAGACATCTTGATAAGACAGAAGACAATGAGGTGGAGCAGAGGAAAATACAAATGTACATATAAGACGAAATCTTACGACTTTGAATTAAATTGTATGTCTCTAGGGTGAATTATTACTTTTTTATCATAGAAATTTAGTACACGCAGCGTTTTAAGTCAATGATTTTGACAATGGTAATAATTTATAACAATTCAGAACATGATATTCACTTTGAAAGAGGAAGAAATATAGAAGGTAGTTGAAAATAGGAGATAATGTAAATGAAACTATGAGAGGCTTGGAATTTATAATTAAGATAAGAGTAGATAATACGAGTAAAGACAGACCCGGTGAAATGCCTGCAATCTCGGAATTTAAAATCTGAGGCAATACAAATGCATCCAGAAAAAGGTGTTGATAATACAATACATATGCATTATAAACCCTACAACAGACGCCTCCGAATATTCCCAGGAAAAGAGGACTATTTGAAGGAGTCGCGTCACAAAATCCGTAGAAATGACAGCCATTGACAATAATAGACAAAAAGGAGTGAGCGAAAGGGAAAAAGAAAAACAAGGAAATGAACAGGAAAGGGAGGGAGAGAGGGTGGAGCACAAAGTGATAAAGAGGGTAAGCGTGAGAGAGTGAAAGCAGGAGAGGTAGAAAGTCCAAAAAAACTAACCCTGGAAGCACTATGAGAGTTTTGATGCAACCACAATTTCCGGTCCCTCCAGAGATTTTCTGATTTTTTTTACTCCCTCAAGCATATTTCGTAGAGTATCTGACGCATAATAATAATAAAGGTTAGATGCGGGAACATCCCCGCCAGTTCATTGCCTCCAGGGAAAACTTGTCCTCCCTCCCTCCATCCCTCCCGATTTCTCTCTCCGTCCATTTCAATATTTTTTCGGTTTTGATTCTCTCATTGTATCTCACTTTTATTTATCCTTTCTCTTTCCAGAAGTTCTTCTCTTATTCTTTCATTTCCTATTTTTCCCTCTTGCTTCACGTATTCCTTCATCTGTTAATCCTAATTTTGTATCTCCTTTGTATCTCCGCTTTTTCGTCTTACATCTCTTTGTTTGCTTCCCTTTCCTTTCTTTTTCATATCTCAAATGCCTTTTCGCGTCTCCTTTCAATTCTATTCTCTTGTTTTCTTTTTCTCTCTATAATACCTTTTTTTCTTTTTTTTCTGTTCATTTTTCTTTTTCGAATTACTTATTCATTTTTGGTTTTCTGTTTTACTTTCCCATTTTTGGTTTTCTGTTTTACTTTCCCATTTTTCTTCTCTATTAATCTGCCTTTTTTTCTGTTCATTTTCCTTTTTCTGTTTTACTTTCCCATTTTTCTTCTCCTTTTATCTGTTTTACCTTCCCATTTTTCTTCTCCTTTTATCTGTTTTACTTTCCCATTTTTCTTCTCCTTTTATCTGTTTTACTTTCCCATTTTTCTTCTCCTTTTATCTGTTTTACTTTCCCATTT
>JAQGBT010004108.1:0-17499 GCA_034698585.1 Disparrhopalites patrizii | reverse complement strand
GGCGTATCTTTCGGAGATTAAGCCCCTCACTGAATCTTGTGATGTTGTAAGTGGTAACGTGGACCTCATACTGGGTTACATACCCTGGAGGACGAGTTACCCGGGTGTTGCATAACACATAGGGCATCTCTGGAGTATGCCAGGGAATAAAACCTAACTATATTTACAGTCGTATTTACTATTAACTTAATTAATTGTAAATTAAATTAAGTAAGCAGAAACCAAAAAAATGTTTCTAGTGATTAGGTGCTAATCTGCCCAAACCAACAGTTTATGCAAATATAGTTATCACATTTACTAATTTATTTAATTACTTATGATTATAACTATTTAAATCAGCGAGATATGTGGTATATTTCTTCATTATTTTGCGTAGGATCCCTTTCGGATCCCCATAATGCAACGATGCCGCAATTGCCTACATAAAGTTCTCCGGGAAAGGATGCGGGCAGGACTTTTGAAAAGACTCAAAACCAACAAGAGAGGATTCGGCCACAATTAAATGTGTCATTTATTTTACCAATTTTGAAATTAAGTTAATAATGTACAAAAATAATTTTTGAATGCTATTAAACTAATAATAGTGTTGTTTATAGCAGTGTTTACATGTTATCCCTCCGCAAATATTATATAGGTATATACAATATTATGCATAATTTAATTATATAGGTATTTATAATTAGTATAGAGTACAGAAATCACAAAAGCCAGACGTGCATAAAAATATGTCCAAGCAGAATTTTATTGCTCATCTTGCAAAATAAACGTGATCTGAAAAAAGGAGTTAAAAATAATAAAACAATTAAATAGAGGCGGGGCCTCGGGTTGTATGGGTTCAGTTCTGTCTATGGGGCTGAGTGCAGCAATGCAGTGGTTGAGTATAAGGCGGTTGGGTTTAACAGCTCGACTGACGAAAAAATACTTCGGTAGCTTTCTCACAGTCCCGTCTCAATTCTTATCTTCATAACTCTATAGGGCAATGTCTGGCGTCTCTGACTGCCGTCAAACACTAGTCTATTAGTGGACGTGCTGCTTCTTCCCTTTCCTTTCTATGCTAATTTGGCTTTAATGTAACAATTGGTATGTAGATGTAAGCAAAATTGTATACTGTATAATGTTGTAGACTATCTTCAGTGCCTGTACTCAGAATGTAATGTAATGTTCTAAATGTGTGCTTGTATTGTGTATGTCATGTAACAACAATTGGATCAGTAAAAAGCAATGAATAAATAATAAATACATTATTATTTAATTATTAATTATTATTAATAAATAATAATTATTAGGTATATTTAAATAATAATAATTATTAATTATTAGGTATATTTAAATAATAATAATTAATACACCTGTTCAATTATAATACAAAGGAAATAGCCTATAAATGCTATATACATACGACTATATGTACATAAATGTATTGAGCTTGGGCTCATGCTCGTGGCTCATGACGATGAGTCATCCCAAGAAAAAAGGGAATAATAAAGACGTTCAAGGCATCCTTTATTCCCCACCGGGATTCGTGTTTTCAACTGATGAAAAAATCAGGAAATCCTCGCAGAATTAATAAAAAAAGAGGCTTATTTTGGAGACAAAGAACGCTTGCAGCAGTGGTGTTGTGTTTATTGTGAGAGTATTTATTAGCTATAAAATGGTTTTTATCATGGTTAAATTGTGACGCCCTGTCTGAAGTCACATTTTGGCAAGTATAAATAAAAGGGGAGAAAAGTCAAGTTATGCGGATCCAGGATTAAAACAAACAAGAAGTACCGTTGTCCACGAAAGGTCGTGACCCGATCGTGGATGAAGTTGTAGAATCTGAATTCCGCATTGTCAAAAGATAAACGGACCATTGACCGTGACCCTTGAATGGTTTGATAGGGGATTTGAAAATGAATTGATAGATTGGTGTGCGAAGGAGTTTTAAATTAATGTAGTGTCGATCAATCTTTTCATGTGGATTGATCACGAAGTGAATTGAGTCGATGAAGGAACGGACGGGTATGGGATTTTAATTGAGTTTCTAGGAACGAATTTTAATTATGGTATACAAGTGTCAAGGGTCGTAGGGTGGTTTGTTCTGATTTATAAAGGAGATTAAATTGTGATTTGGTTTGGTTAACCACGTGGGAGGATGGCTGGCGTGGATAGAGATTTGGATGATTTTGTGTTCGTCAGTGTAAGTATTTTTGATTTGAATTCAATTTAATTATAGAATAGAAGATCGTCAAGATTTGTAGTACACGCATTAACCTCGACCAATTCAGTATTTGTGACACCATTTGTTGACGGGGAAGTGACGTAGTGGGAGTAATCGCTTACTAGTATTGTTGGTATTGTCTTGACAGAGAAACGACGTATTAGACGATGGACAGGATTATTTATTTTCACAGTTAGATGATCAAGGTCAACTACTGCCCTCGTCCCAGAATTCCTCAGTGACGGGCCCTGCACCAACGGAGTCATCAATGTCACTGGATCGAAATAGTGAATTGGGTCGTCGGGGAATTTCATCGGAACAATTGCAACTGCCAGCAGATATCGCTGGACAGCTTGGTAGAGGAGTGACAGCAATAATGGCGAACGACGAAATGGTGGAGGTAAGAGTTGTAATAATGTAATATCAGCAACAAGGATTTGAAATAACAACTATCAACATGCGAAAAATCAAAAGTGATCAAACAACTCAAGAAACCTATAATCTACATAATATAGTATAGACTATGATAAGTCAGTTGTAATAAAATTAGCATGGTTAGCTACTGTCAGTAACATTTCAATAAACATATGTGCGCAGCTTTCTTGTTATTGATGTGATGCGTCGTGTATACTGTATACCAATAAAAATTATCTTGTACACATTTCAGGTGGATTTTGGGATTATCCAGCGAGCACTTCAATTAAGTCCGAATTTAGATTTTGGTGGTCGTCCAATCGGTCAGCACCAGCATGGTTTGAATGAGGATCAGGTAGTACTTCAAGGATACTCCCAGGATAGTTACATGAATAGTGACAGTCCGGCAGGAAGTCAACAAATCAACCACAGTGTTCCCATTCAATTCCCATCGAGTCAAGATTCAAATGCTGACATGATGAGTGTTGAACCGGGATTAGGTAAATACTTTGGGCGTTTTTTAAAAGTAGTTGTACTTGCAGTTTAGCAGTAGACGATCTGAAATGCTTAAAATGGGAGCAACGAATCAAACATTTTCCAACACACTACAACTTTTGCCTTAATCATGTTTTTCGCAGGTTCTCTGTCACAGGAGCACAACCGGACGGTGCCACAGTTCAACAGTGAAGAACTTGGACATTTAGGCTGACCAGTATTACTGTAAATTGCTCAAAAATATTAGACAAAAATGCCAATCTGTCACACCATACAAGTGGTTAACTTCAAAATTTGTGTTTTACCTGTGTGTATCACAAAGGGTACATAAATAACTTCACTTCTGCAAACTTTTGTTGTTTTTTTCGACGGTAAGAGTCTGGGTAAGTTTTACGTAAGAGATGTTTTTTCGTCTTAACAATAAATGTTGTGAATAAGTTCGTAATTTACATCGGTTTTGAAGATGATATGACTGAAGTTTTTTAATTATAGTTACGTTTTTAAATGCAAAATATGTTGCTACTATGCTTTCGAGATTCGATATTTTTTTTAGTATTACTTAATCGTTTCTTATATCGTATTAATTTAAATAAATATGTAATATTATGTAGCATTATTTGAGCTTCTTGCTTCGTGTGTTTACCAACTAAATTTCAAATTAAAGGAGCGTTTGTACCTCCAGTCAGCAATAATATTGTCCTAATTACCTATACGTATATGTAATATTTCGCGATAAAAAGGATGTATGTATATTGTTAGAGACAACGAGCGTAATTTAATGAATTATATTATTATTATTGAGAAATGTATAGTATTGTTCGCGAAGAAACATTTGTTTTAATCCGAAGGACTACTAAACTACGTGCTGGCTGATTACTTTCGGTTTTAATCTGTTAATAGTTTTGTTTAACTTTCTAATTATATTTTTATCAAGTGTTGACAGGCAAGATCCTTAATTGTAAATTCTATTGTACACATACAGTATAATACAGCTGTCGTGCGCTGCGTGCACCTACGAACACAAATTCTCAAGATCTGGAAGTACCTGAACTCATAATAGATAATACTTATAATTATAAGTTATAAACAATAGATATAAAATCATGCCAGCACATTTTATTGACTGCTGATGTTGTGATTTCTGATGTATGCATGTATAATGTAGGTACTATTGTATATATGTGTGTATACGGATTATTTGGTATGTAAATGTGTAACAAGGATTTATAAATCTTACCAAAAGACCTGGATGTTGGAATCTATAATCTATATATATGTAACTATTATGTGGATATAAATCATGGATATAATAATAAT
The DNA here is from genome assembly GCA_034698585.1 of Disparrhopalites patrizii. NCBI lineage: Eukaryota > Metazoa > Arthropoda > Collembola > Symphypleona > Sminthuridae > Disparrhopalites > Disparrhopalites patrizii. The sequence goes on along the minus strand of JAQGBT010004108.1, from coordinate 13,073 downwards.
TATATGTATAATTGTTATGGTACTATCGTACTATGTATACTAAAATACAATGTATCTGAGTATATTGTGGATTGACGAGAGTGCCGGAGTTATTCTCTGATCATTTCCCAGTTTATAAAACAACGTGCATACTTTGTTAGTCGTAAATTAAGCTCATTAGCGAGGACAAATGACATAGATTTTCACTAGGTTTAGCCCTTTTTAGACATCTTCGCAGAGATCTGGTATTTTCGGTATAATCTCTTGTTATGTTGGTATTTGACTTGTAAATGTTTTACCATATTCTTTTTAAAATCAGGTATATATTCCAACACTGTTTGATGATTAGTATGATTACACTTCGTGCTGTAATATGTACCTATAATTCCGTTTGTGTAAATAATAAACAAGATGAATAATTATAATTATTATATAATATATCTGTATATGCATACTAGCACTGATTGCATGTGATGCAGAACCTCAAGAATGTTTGCTCAGCTATAATGTTCTATTTTTATTTGATCGTTATTGTATGTATTTTATTTTGGAAGTACATTATAGTCTCTGCCGTCTGCAGTGTTTTTCTTTGAAATACGATTTGAGTGTCCAGTTGAAAATATATTTGCTCCGAATTTCAAGTTTATTATTTAGTTTTTTAATTCTTAGTTTATTTTGGTGGAGACATGGGGTCAATGCATTAACAGGTTGCAAGGGATATATACAATAGATTTTAATACTCATTCGCAAAAAATTTTGGTCATGTTTTAATTTTAAGTATAGTGGAATGAAGGAACAAAGCATTAAATGCTGCATAGATGATCACAAATCACGAGTTTAGCACTCAACAATGTGAGTTCAAGCTCCGGCTGCCTAAAATTTGGCAAGAGCAAATCAATGCATATTCTATCAACATCAAAATAAACATAAAAAGATAACATAATTTTGGTGCAAATCAAGAAACAAAATTCCGTTCCGATCCGATCACATTTGACCAAGTTATCCCGGTTTAAAAAAAAATTCATTTAATTTTAATTTCGAGGCGAGCTCCGATTCCCGCAGGCACAAATATTGGTAGTAAGTTATAGTAAGATTGAGTTTGAGCTAGACATTTATTTTCCTGCACTCATGACCTGTGACCTTGAGTGCCAGTTCTGCAAGCTTCGAACAACAGTTGATTCCATTCAAATTCAAGCTCAGCTCAAGTTCAAACTCAATGTCCATCTATGGAATGTAGAGCGGGAAACAAAACGTTTGCATTACGATTTTTTTTTTCACAATTAAAAGTCTGATTCATTTATTTATTGTATATACGTCTTAAATTATGGGGATCTTGGTTAGTGTATATATACCTATAGTCGTTTATTTTTAAGGAATATGAAATCTTTTCAGCCTGCTACGTAACTATATTTTTGCAAAACCCAAAACTGTTGAGTGGATTATTTATTTTATATTTAATTGTTAGCGTGGATTATTTTTGTCTTTGTCGCCAAAAGGTGAGCTGAACTAATATATGCACCCAGAACTTCATCGGAGGTAAGCACACCTTGAAACTTGTTATAGCATGTTTAGTATTTTTATTTACTTATTATTTACAGAGATAAATACTAGATACATATACTGAAAATTATCAGTAGTTGATATTTTCATTTCTCATCATACTAAATAAAGTGACACTGTTTTTTGTCATTCTTAGGTGAAGGTGAAATCGGATTTAGCACTGAATGCAAGCAGGTTGAACGCTGATTGTGAGTTATCAGACACATACACCCGGAATCTGGAAGGAAGCTCAAAGGTCATTACGCTTTGGAGGCATGCCTTACCGAGACCAAGTTGTAATTCCATGGGAAGAGCTTTTAGTAAGCAAATCTATACAAATTCAATTCTGATATTCCAAAAACCCAATGTTCCATCCCGTTGTAAGGATGATATCATATTTGTGTCCAACGAGGCCGAATAGAAAGGGTCAGTTTCAAAACGACAAGCAAAACCTCGACAATAGCAGAATTCCCACGTTTTAAACTTCTGAATCAGTTGTACTGTCGGTACATACTTTGAATGCAACTATTAATAATAATAAATTAATTGACTTTGGCACAGCAGATCATTGATCGTGAAGGTTATCCCGAGAATCCGATGTCGCCGCCATCGGCAACGGCACAAAATGATGCTTCTGTTTCGGTTCAACCACCAGCTGTTGTTCCCGGTAATGCCGAGAATCCTTCTGGAATCGAGACTGTCAGCGGGTTTTTACGTTCTCGAGATTATTCTAACCCAATGAGTATTTCCGCAAACTCATCACACATGAATCCTGGAAGTGACGGCGGGAGCCAAACCGTATCCTACACCAGCAGCTTGCCACAGCCAGGTAGAAATACTGATAATTCGACAGAGTCAATGGATATGGAAAATACGGATACTGAAAGACAAGGTAAAGTAAAAAGTAAAAACAAAAGGTGCAATGGACACTATTTGGTGATGATATGGCTTAGTTTTGCCTTTTGGAATAAAGGATCTCAGTTAAACTTAATTTTACTTTGTAGGTGGAGGCGGACTGAACTCATCAACTATGAATGAACTGGTTTTCTACGATGGAAGTGGATCAGTGCACGGAAGCACGGATAGATAATATAGATTATTGTAGTTGTAATATGGTAACAAATATAGAATTAGAGATATGGCATGGTTTGTATGTCGTACTTCTTCACTACTTACATTTTTTTTTTTTGGATTTGAAAGCCTTTTGTGAACTGGTGCTCAGTGTTTTCCTTATGTGCTTTCCAAAACAGTTTGATTTTCATTGAATGCAGGGCTTAAACCGTAAATAAAAAGTGGGGGGACCCTGATAATTTTCCGTAATCATTTTTGTACTAATTAAATGAAGTATAATGTAATTAAATGGGCTTATTGAATGTGTATGAGATGCAAATTTTATGCAAACTATACAATACATCTGTTGATATACATCGAAATGACCTATATTATACGTATACATTTATAAATAAATAAATGTACTTGTAAATACATACACATTTATTTAAACGTGCAGAGATATTATACCGAATCTTGAATCGTAGTTATGTATTAACTTTCTAAAGCAATGTTCTTTAATAAAATATTAGAAATACCAGAAAGGAACCATCATCGCAATCGCAAGTGTCTACTTTGTGTGTGTGTGAAGTCAACATTTTTTTAAAAACGCTTCGGGAAGTATATATCCATAAATGAGATGCGGTCAGAAACCAATTTGATTTGATTTTGTTAAACCAATTTTGTTAATGAATTTCAGAACTATTATATTATGTAGTGAGAGAAAGCTAAAGAAACAGAGATACTTCAGGAGTCCATAAGGACATTTATTATATGTATTAATTCTTAATTCACATCTTAATGGACATCACATTAGTTAGCATGGGGTGACCACTGACCAGGTGACCACAGTTAGCTCGAAATCATTTGTAGTTACTGTATCAGCTTCAAAATACATTATATTGCTCAAACACAGTAGAAAGTTATTGTTTTGAACGTTTTTGCTAAATAAAATTAAAAGACTTTGGTCTTTAAAAAGTTTACATTTTGCATTAATGATAGTTAAGTAATTCACTAGGTAGTTAGCTGTGTTAATTTTTACGTAAAAATCATCAAAAGCCGATGGGATTAAAAGGACATTTAAATAAATAAATTATCAATGCCCTATAGACTCTACAGCAGGGGTGTGCAAACTTTTTCAACTGGAGGTCACATTTCATTTTTAGAAACCACCAATGGTCACCAGGAAAAAATTAAATGATAATTTTGTATTATAGCATAAATAAATTTAACGAGAGTTAGCTGCTTTCATTGCGGGAGCATAGAACCGACGAATGAACAAACTTTCCGAGGAAGTACTGTATGAAAAGTACGAGAGTTTAATATATTTACTCAAAATCATGGAGAAAACCCGGCGGTATAGGTCTTGGCCGCTAGGGTCGTGTACGTTTTGCGGTTAAAGGGTGTAATAATAGTGTCGGTAAAATTTTCCCGAAAATTAGCTGATTTTTTACCTAATAATTGAGCACTGAAGGTGACAGAAATTAGTTTTTGGTACTGATCCGATCAAAATTGCTCAAGCATAATCCAAATTTAATACAACTTTAACCGCACAAAAAAATATACCTTGAAAATTGGGTCCTAGCAAAAACACTACTACTGCCGATATTTCACTCTGCGTCAGAATTGCGCTCTGGTGTTCGCACACGACCATGAAAGTGCAGAAAAGTACAACGAAAGCGATACAAAGAAGTCTATCGGTATATTAAAAAAGTACAACAATCGACCCTTAATAAATGGTACAACTTTTTGTGTATCATTTATGCGCGTTTTGTATACCACACGGTATACCTGAAAAAATTGCATCTACGTGCTTAAAATAAATCCCAATGTACGCAAATTTGGCGCTGTATCGCGCAGTATTTCCTCAATTACCACTAGCATTAACGCTTTATCCTACCGAAATATACTCCTGTGTCCTCTGTGAGGTATACTAAACGCGCATAATCGATGCACAAAGTTGTACCGTGAAGAGTTCTTCATTATACTTTTATAGGTATGTATGTAGCGATACATTGCAGAATTTGTGTTGCATGCGTTAAATTGAATTAGACATTTCGTAATTTCTGCGTAACCGTTTTGAACTGATAAACTAAAGTAAATTTGAGCCACCCAAATGTTGGCAATGGTCACAACAAAATTTCGAATGGTCACTCGGGTGACCAAAGTCACCAGTTTGCTCACCGCTGCTCTACAGCTACAGGTTGCAGGTTGCAGAGGGGCACGTAGATGATTTGAGTTATTTCACCAACAGAATCGCGGGTATTTTGAACCAAGAATGAGGAAGGAAGAAAACCAAACACCAAACAAATCTAAAATTGTCATTAAATTCATCATACTTATTTTTATAATAATTTAAAATACAGTAAATATTATCATGTGAAATCGGGAAAAAATATTTTTAAGGAATATTAAATAATATCAGGGAAAGGAATCAGACAAAATAAATGATTGATTGAAAGCCTTGAAGTGAACGACTGTTCAATTCAACCTCACCTGAGAACAAGTGTGGGAAATTACCCGAACGTTTGGATTACGATTTTGTTTGTTCACAGGTCTGGTTCAATATATTTTTGGTGGCTTTGTATTTCTTTAAGATTTTTGGATTAAGTGTTTAAATTAGAGTATTTAGATTTAGTTGACCATTTCAACCATTTGTTCAAAAAACATTATTGCTTAATTGCCTTGGTCGTTAAATATAAATATATAGGTGAGCTGAATTGCACAAATACATCATCAGGTAAACCTCGGAACTTGTTAGCATTTGATTGAGTAGTTTTTATTTACTTCTATAATTTAATTACCCTATAATTGTCTGGATTTCTGATCACTTAAGATTTCAGTATTACATTAGATAGGTCAGACAAGATAGTTCAAGTTCAAGATCAGACATAACAAAAAGAATGAAATGGAACGGGTCTCATGTTGGAATTAAGACTTGAAATCTCAAGCCAGAATCAAGATGTCAGTGAAATGAACTAAGGGACAATAAGAGGTCCACGGATTGTTGGATCTGGATCAGGCAGGGAGCAGGGAAATAAAAGGGTTGTTTTGAGCCAGTCAGTTTAGTGCTTTCAGGGTATGAAACTAAGTAGGAAGATTTAGAAGTTAATTTAATCTAATTTGATGCTGTTGTAGTTCTTGTAGGTGAAGCCATCATCCGATTTAACATCGAGCAACATAGACACCCGACGACCGCGGAAGTTCTTAAATAACGCTTGACGTGCACATATGTGTAAGTTTTATTGAATTACGTGTTAGGTCGAGATAATAACGTAAAGCATGGCATTAGGTGTCACAGTTTCACCCCTAATTTGGTTTTTGTAATCTAGTCTTGACTGGTGGTTGGTCCTGATCGTAGTAATGCAAAATAACCAGCCCTCCAACTACTTCGGAGGAGGTATGGAGCGTTACCGAGACGAAGTGGAAATAACTCCGGAAGAGTTAAATGTAAGTACGTTTTTGTTCTAGATGAAACAATAGTTTGCTCATTGTAAAAATGTTTAACTGGCTCCTTTTTTCTTAGTAATTATACACAATAATTTTTAATTGTAACCATAATTCATAATATAACTCATAACTAGGATGGTGAGTGGCTAGACTTACCGAAACATGAAAGTATGTATTTTGGTGTAACAAGCCAATGTAATAATAATAATATCATAATAATGGTATATTTATTGCTTCTTTGTCCAATCCGACATATTTACACAGTACAACTCAATTTGTGTTTCTTAAAACTACAGAGGAGCACTGAAGATAGATTTTTTGAGGACGTTAATTTGATATTGTTAGGACATATATTTTTAACACAATTTTTGAAAAATTTATCATCTAGATGCTCACAAGTGAAAATCACTAGTGACTTTTTTTCCCTTATAGATAGTAGACAAACTTTTATTTGCGCAACTTGTGGTGGAAATGATAGAAATTAAGTATCTAGTATCTCTTAGTTCAGCACGACACATTATTAAAATTTGTCTGGTTTCTGCTGTAGTGTTTCTATTGAAGATGTAATAGTACTCCGAATCTTTACGGAATTGTACAACGATCTAGAGAAGGTACAGATTAATTAATTAATTTAATTTACTTCGTAGTGATGTCATTTTTAGTTTGCTTAAAACTTGATTATAATTAGCTATAGTGATTCCCATTCGGGTGATTATTGCTACAGACACCTTTTTTTCACCTTGATTAGATGACACGTGAATTTATTTGGTATACTTGTAGAGAGATATGACTTGCATGTTCTAGAATTACACGGATATATGCATTATTAACTTGAGTAAATTCATAAGGAGCGAACTTGAACAGTTTAAATTTCCTTAACATGTGCATTTTTGTTAATGATACATTCAATATGTTGGTCCCATTTCTCTATGTTACTAATGTACACACCCTAGTCATTTTGCTGAGTGTGATTTGGTGATGTGATTCCACCTGCTTCCAATGTAGTTCGGAGTGTAACACATATTTTACTAAAATTAAGGTAAATCCAATAGATGTACGTGTGTGCGTGCACGTGTACGACACTTATGTGTTAATGTTAAGTTATGCGAAGTAGCCGATAACTACCGAATGTAAACACAAATAATATTTTTAATAGTAAACTCATTTGCACAGGATATTATTGCTCGTAACGGCTGGTCACAACCGCAGCACAGTCAACTACCCGAAAATTCGGTGCAGTTAGACAGGTTGTCATTGGCGCCAGCAAATGATGCCTCCGCTCCACAGCAAGCTGTTGTTGAAGCCGGGACTGGTGGAATCCAGAGCCTCGAGACCGTCAGCGGGTTTTTACGCCCTGGTGATCCTATGAGTGTTTCTGAGTCTGAGGACCGCTCAACCGGCAGTATGAACCCTGGAAGTCATGCCGGGAGCTTAATGTTGTCCAACGCCAGCAGCCTGCCTCGTCAAAGCAGAAATGTTGATTACTCCACAGTGTCAATGGATACGGATAGTGGACGACAAGGTACCTAATGTAAAAAAAGCAGTAATAGTGATATTAACATTAACCTAATTTTGGCAAGGTCAATTTGATTGTGCTGTAGCTTTATTTTTAAAATATGCATCTTATACATAACATATGTACAACTTTTTTCCAGGTGGGGGCGGACTGAATTCGTCAACTATGAATGATATGTTATTCTTCAATGAAACTCGATCAATGCAATAATTTATTGTGTGTATATAGGCGCTACGATTACAACGCAATGACAAAAAATATAAAAGTTACGGTTTCTTGTTGTATGTATGTACTTATCTATTAACATTAACTATACATATACATATTTTGTTCAATTACTTTCTGAACTGGTTCTTAGTTTTTTCGTATGTTTTCCAAAAGAATTTTTTCCCAATGGCATTTGTATGAACATGGAAAATTTATGTACGTAAACTATACAGACTTACAAATATACGAAAATAAATGCATATGTTTTGTAAAAACATGTATAGGATACTACTTTTAATTCAAGTTAGTAGATCCGTTTTCACGTGTCCAGTCGTACGGACCCCAGGTTTTCAGAAATGCCATAACTTTGCTTCTTTGTGCTTTAAAGTCTTCTTGCTTGGGCTTCCTCCAAAGGTAATGGTCCAAATCTAACATTCCCCCTATAATCTCTTGCGCAAAGTTTCTGGGGAAATTCCGTTCGTCTTCAATCACGTGAGCGAAACCACTGTCCATGCCAAAATCCACAAAAAAGTAGGGAAGACCTTTCGGTATAGCCTTCCGGACGTCTCGACTTCGTAGATCCACCAACTTCTTGTTTTGTGCCCATTCCGTTTCGCATTCCTGAATGGCTTTCTAAATCAGGTTTCAGTGCATTTGATTAGCCACACTAAGTAAATTCTGGAAAATGCTGCGAAATTGAGAAGCTGAGTACTAATAAATATTGGTAGATCAAACAGTGAAACGACTTATTACTTTAAAATAGATGGGAGCCAGCTCCCCAGTTTCTTTGGGCATAGGAACGCATTCTAGGTACATGTGTGGGTGCCTTTTCAAAAACAAAGCCGATTCAAAAACAACAATGTCCTGATCCTCACTAGCAAACATATCAACCAGAGCTTTTCGAAATTTCTGCAAAAAAATTATAACCGTAATCTTTATTAATAAATACTAAATTCATGATGTTGTCATTATTATTAATGACTAGAATTACTATTATTACTAATGAAACTTCAAACATATTTACCAGCATTTCTCTCCAAACGTCTTCGTCTAGCTGTGTAGCTGATGAGGTATGATGCATGGGCACAATCAAGCAATGCCCTTCGGTTAATGATACATGCGGAGGAAGGCACAGGAAGCTCTATTAGAAAATATCAGAAACAATATTATGAAAATCAGTCATTCATGATAATCTTTTACAGATACATATATCATTATACAGTCGGAGCCCGTACCTTTTCTCCAGTTGCAATTACTAAATTATTTTGCAATTTATTAGCATCAAAACACCAGGGACAATTTTCGAGGGTTTTGTCGTATACTTTTTCTTCGTCAAGAATATTGCGCAATTCACGTTCCTTGTCCTTTGATTCTTGTTTGGAACTGCTGGCTCTGTCCATAAAGACATCATCCAATGTATAGTCCTCCGAAGTTTTCAAACGCTGTAAAAAATACATAACATACATACATCATACCTGCAATAAAAATATTTTTAAAACACTAGCTTAAATCCTTATAATTAGTCAATTATAGTCAGTATACATGTACCATACCTTATACATATTTGACAATCTTTTATGATAAAATTAAATTGAATTTTCATGAAAGAAAACGTAGACAGTATTACCTTGCCCGCAAGTCGTGAAAATAGAGCATTTTCATCTGCAGCCGTATTCCGTTTTTCTCTTTCAAACTGAAATGATTTAAAAATCACATAAGTAATAGAAAATTATAAATCTGACACAAACCACACTATAATAATAAGGAAGCAATGATCAACCATTGTACCAACTGATTAAAATTAAAGTAATAAAAAATCACCCTACCTACGCATACCGACATGTCTTATGTCTATATATTCTTACCATATTTTTCAGCGATTGTTTGTCATCATCAGGGAAATATCGCACTCTCTCGCCGTCTTTGTGTGTTTCTGCAATCTTATCACGTTTTCTACTAGGTCCTGCGCCCTTATCTTCAATAACCACTTTGATCACTCTTTTTATTGGACGACCTTGCCCAGTTGCAGTGTTATTCTTTCTTGCTTCTTCGGCTTCCTCCTTTTTAGCTTTTAACTTATTAGACAATTCCTAAAAGGTAAAAAATATACGTACGTAAATACATAACCATTGTTATAAGTTCATTTATAATCGACAATTATATTTGCAACATATTCAAATAATGTGTCGTTCTTATAAAGACTCTTACCTCATTGCCCAACATTTCTGCTTTAATAATTTTGGCGCACAATTCATTCATTTCTTTATCAGTAAGAACCTGAATTTCTTCGCGTGTGTCGGTATCTGATTTGTTTTGAATTTGACTCTCCTGGTCCTGGTATTCATTATCTTCGACTGCCTCAGAACGCAATTCTTCTGATTTACTGGCAACTTGCTGAGCTTTTTCTGTAGAATCTTGGCCAGATACTGCCTTTTTCCACCCTAATCCACTGCTTCTGTTGTGTGTAGAAGACAGTAAAAATGTATCCCTTCCTGATTGGTGATGCGTCATGCGCCTATCTTCAGTTGTACGTGATCTCTTCGGGCTTTTATCGTCGTTATCACTATTACTGCTGTTATTGTAAGATGGCTTTTGAAAGTTAGGTCGCCTTCGATCGTCATGCCTACGATGTGTATACCGTGATTCTCTTCGGGTATGGTCACTGTCGCTACCACTGGCGTTTCTAGGTTTTTGAAACCGTGGTCGTCGCCTGTCATCACGATGATGCCGAGATTGATGGGATTCTCTTCCCGAATCTCTGCTATTACGCTTTGCCTTTTCTTCAGCTTCCTCGAGCATTTCATAAAATTTTTGTAGAGACTGGATAGGAGAATGTAAAAATATGCTGCAATTAGTTAAAACAAAATGAGCAAACTGTGAGCAGTTCTGTAAGAAATAAAGTGGAACACTCACTCCCCAGCGTTCTTCCGCTATTTCCTCCAGACTCTTTCCTTCCTCTTCTGCTTGTTGCTTGGCCCTCAAAAAGGCTTTCCGAAGCCAACTAAGACCACCATCTCCAACGACTGAATCTGTGGTTGCAGTGTTGACTGCAGTGCTGACTCCTTGACTAGCATCTGATGTGACCGGTAGTCCCTTTCCACCATTTTTCCAGTAAGGATTCAACTCTCGCGAATGCTGTCCAAGCTATGTAACAATTCCAAATGAGTTTCAATTACAATGTTTCCAAGCTCAAATTGTGCAACAACACATTAATTTGCATTGTTTTCACATTTCACATTATATAGGATTAACCTGGTCGATTGCACTCTCTATCCTTTTTGCTTCCTTCTCAGCCCGGCGCTGTGCCCTCTTCGAGTCGTTTGAAAAAGTTGGTAGCATTTCACCGAAATTCATCCATTCCTCTCTTTCTCTCTGAGTTTTTTCCGTTGTTGCGTCAGGTTGAGCTTCCTGTGACGGGGGAATTTTCACTTTATCCTTCTTTCCCAGTGATTCCTCCTTTGTGACCCATTCGTCACTGGAGGATGACTATAGAATGAAAATATTCAATATTACATTAAAATTCTACAATTCGTATAAATGTTGCAATCTGCAACTGAAAACATACCCCGGATTCAGAAGGTGTTCTCCTCCTCCGATTCTTCTTCTTGTGCTTCTTTTCCTTGCGACTCTTACTATGTTTATGCTTCTTCGATTTCGACCTTTTCTTCTTCCGTCGAAGGTCATCTTCTGAGCTGTCACTCCCGGAAACAAAATCTTCATCTGATGAACTCATTTTCTTCTGTTAGTGTGTTCCCTTTTGAATAATGCTGCAAAATGCTTCTTCTCAGAGTAGTAATTAGTAATTCACAAATTCACAACTGTTTATGTGTTATACTCAATAAAGTATTCAAATATTGTATAATACGGAAAAACGGATCACGGATAAAAAAAAATCTAAATCGTCAGTAATTACATTTACACGAACACAAAATTGAGTTTTCTGTAAGTTCTTTCAAAAAACCAACATTGCACCTTGCACCTAACACTGCCTAACAGACCCTTCAAATTTCAAACTTCCGTAAATATTCACCTTTCACCTTATGCCTTATATTCTAATTGCAGAAGGAACAAGTAACAATTGATTAGTTGACTTAGATTTTCCAGCTTTAGTCATGAAATGAATAATTTAATAATTACTAATGACGTGAAAGTAAAATAATTAAGAAAAATGCTGTCCAAAATGATTTTTCCGATCTTCGCGCAAATTTTTTGACCCAAAATTTGCCTCCTGTTCCAGGGAAGTACCAATGGCCAGAAAATAGATGGAGCTCCCATCCAAAACGTTGTACATGCTCGGTTGTAGGGAAATTCCGTTCAAATGACCTGCTCCCCATCACCGTGCCAAAAGTAAGGGTCAAAAGGTCAATTGTCAATATTCCCCTTCCAATATCATCCTTTCATTCATTCTCGTCATTTATCGTACCTTCAAGAAATGAACGTCTACCATATGATCCACCGAACGGGTACTACTTCTTGGATTTTTCATATTTTTTTTTAGAATAGTCTCCAGTTCAGGGTGATATGACCGACAATCCCTTAAACAGCAGGGTAAGCTTTAGTTCTGTGAATCTACGGAAGAAATAATTTATGATAAGAATTTATGATAAAAACGATTTACGATAAAAAAAACGGCCCCCCTCCTGTGCTCACAGGCCAGCCTTATGTACATATGTACACCTGCTCCCGCCAACTCATAAATTGCGAGTTGGCATGATCTTCACCGGAAATCCCGGGACGGAAAAAGAAAGGATATTCTTGTTTCTCTGATCATCATGTACCCTTTGGGACGGTCAAATAAATAGAAGTACATAAAAGTAAAAATACTTAATTTTTTAATCCCCTCTCTGAAGACTCGCCATTCGCCATTTATATTTTTCATTATGCCTACATATAGGAGCGTTCCCACCCTATTTCCGGTTTATGTTCTTCCTTTTTTTATTACTCCGTCCTCATTAGGACGGAGTAATAAAAAAGGCAAAACATGAACCGAAAGTGAGCCGAAAAGAGGGCGGGAAGCGGGCAGACAAAGAGACGCTGGTCATAATGGAATTAACATGTTTATCTGGAGATCCACATCACCTGTTTCTTTACTGAGTTTATTTGTTGGTGACATATCTCATGAAATGTGATTCCTTTTAGTTGAATTTCCACCCCATGATAAAAAAAAATTACCGATATATATATACAGCATGGGGCAAAATGGTGATCAAAAGATTTTTTACTTTGATAAATATGATAATGTTTTCAATAAACACCATTAGTAACCGCATATTACATACCAAAACACCCATACCTACACATAGAATGAAGCAAACGACGGGTATTATTTTAT
>JAQGBT010004107.1:0-17502 GCA_034698585.1 Disparrhopalites patrizii | reverse complement strand
AGCCTTTTACAATGCTTTTAGTGATACTTGACGTACCTGCAGCACTACAAGTCTTCGCTGAAAGCATTGGCGGGGCGAAAGAATGTTTGCTCAATAATTAATGGAATATACCTCCCCTAAAAAGGGACGAAGGACGGCTTGGCGTTGTTTACTTCAGTTGTAATCCTCGACCGATCTGGAGCGCTCTCATTCCTTTCTCCAGGAATCCAATTGCGGTGAAAGCAGGGATAAAGGAATTTTCCGTGGACAAACCCGGGAAAAGCTTGGGGAAATCTCGTGAAAAGAGTGACCGTCTAACCGGCTTACAGATCAAAATATGGCACCATTTTTAGTGGTTTTATTTGGTTTAACGTCCTTAATTGACCCAGCTCATCCCTCAGAACTCGCGAAGGTCAGACCAGGCCTGGATTTGGAGGTATTAACGGGCGAGAAATGGACCGAGGACGAAACTTGTCCAACAATCCACCTAATTTTGAATGGAAAAAATACGCCAGAAGCTTACCTCCGATTTTGGGGGCAATTAAATACCCAGCTCAATCCCGTGGTCTTCCTCTCCAATTCACTCTCCGTTGTAATTAACCAAAAAAATCGGAGGCACGGCTTGGTTCTTAAACACGTATTTGTTTGCGAAACCTTTTTGATATCCACTCCCGAGGAATATTTAGGGGAAGAATCACCAACGATTAACGACAAGTTACTCCAGATGGGACACTCCGCCCGGGATCTGTACGTCTTCGTATTTCCTTCTGCTCAAAACTCCGCCCAAACAGCGCTTTTGAACACCCTCCAAGATTTAAAGTGGAAATTTTACACGAATCTGGACGAATATTCCGCACGAAATATCCAATTCACACCGGACACCTTGAAAAATTCCCGAATTAATTCCAGAAATGGAGAGGAAGCCATTTGGATACATCGAAGAAAAATAAATTTGGGTGGCGTCTTCCAAAAAGTCTCCGGGATCGTCTTGCCCCCGTACATGATTTTGAATAAGGAAAGGACGAAGATCATCGGTGGGACCTTTTGCATCGTTTTCCAAGTGGCGGCGGAGCACTACAATTTCACCTATGACATGAGCACTGACCCCAAGCCCACGGGGGCATTGTTGCCGAATGGGACTTGGACGGGGATGATGGGGGATGTTTATCACGGGAAAAAGGACGTGGGGATGTGCATCCATGTCATTCAACCCCGATGGGGTCACCTGGACTTCACCACGTACATGTTCAATGAGCGTGCCTTTTTCCTCATGGCGCATCCGGAGACGCGCGTCAAGTGGGATGCGCTCATTAGCCCCTTCACTCCCACTCTGTGGCTTTGGTTCATTTCCGCCTTCGCCGGGATGACCCTTGCCCTTTTGGGATCTTTCGTGGCCGGGAATTTTTTTGCGGCGCACCTTTATCGGGCTAGGGAAAAGGAGACGACGGAGGTCAAATACCAGGCCTTCATGATACCCTTTGCCCATGCCCTGGATCAGGGGGCGACGGTGCCCCAGAGGGGGAAATTCCTCGTGATTTTATGGCTCATCTTCATCCTGGTATTAAGCACGGGCTACAAGGATAAACTCATGGCCTTCTTAACTTTCCCGGAGCCGGAACCCATTCCAAGGAATTTGGAGGAAGTCCATCAGCGTCCAGATTTTAAGATGATCTTTCACTTTTGGGGAAGCACGATGTTGGCAAGGTTCAAGAATAAGCACAATGCCATGATGCTCAGTTTGGGGAAGAGACTACATTTGGAGAAAAATCCTGCCATTTGTGTGGTGAATGCGACAATTCAACAACGAACGCTTTGTATTGGGGTCCGTTCTTTTTTGTCAGTGGCCATGGCCAAGAATGTGACCTTGAGCACATCCTTCCAAAGCTATGAATTGAGCGAGGAATTATTTTTCCCTATTTATTTATCATTTCCATTACGACGCAATTCAATTTACACTGCCGCGTATGAGGAGATTGCTGGGAGGTACCGGGAAAGTGGACTTATTCCCAAGTGGAACAAAGATGTTTTTAATGGGTATAAGAAGGAAGGTAGAACTTATATGTTGGGGCAGAAGGAGTCGACGGTTTACAAGACTATTGACGGCTACATTAATAGCTTGGATAATACGGAGAAACCTCTTGTCCTTAAACACTTTTATGTGGTTATTGACATTTATTTCCTATTCCATGCTTTGTGCGGTCCAATTTTTCTTTGGGAAATATCGAAAACCATATTTAACCGAAGTTCCTCCGATCGACTGCATCAATATTTTAATAATCATAAACCTCATTTTGAACAGCGAGATGATGATGCCCTACGTTTTCAATACTGCTCACTCTTTCGTAAGGAAAATTTCAAGTTCTTCACACTATGTATGGAACATATCGGCTCACGTTTGCACAAAAAACTAACTGGTAGAATTGACTCGGACAAACTATAGAAAGAAATCAATGAAAGATCATTTCCACGTCTTTAGTAAGACAAATATAAATAGCTTATATGTATAGGTACCTGTATCATAAAATAGCTATTCTTGCCAAATAAATTCCTTTTATTTGTGCTCAGTGCGTATTGCGTATGATAGCAATACTTCAATACAACATTCTGCACTACTATAAATAGTCAGTAATAATTGTTCAAATAGATATTCAGTATTATTTCTTTTCACTAACGGAAATGTTACTCTGACTCGCCTGTAAGTTCATACTACCGAATTAGTTCTAGTTTTTTAAACTAGGAGCTTTATGACGTGTATAAGTTAGTATACAAGTACAAATCCAAATAGTAAAAATGCGCGTAGTCTGATCGCAAATACACATGCATATATGTAACTATTTTGGTATACATTTATACATCTATAAATACAGAATAAAACATGATCTTTGCTTCGAATTGGCTAAATGAACAGGGTCGTTTCAATTAACTCACAACAGCATTAAAATTTGTGAAACACCTTATGGAAAGTGTCTACGATTTATTATGGTTACGATGATGTGATTACAACATAATATTTAGCCTTTTTTCGTTTTCTTATAGCAAGTACAAACACAATATCCGCAAACTACTTCTTTTTACCCTTTTTCTTGCCACCACCTTGTGCGGGCCCCTGAGCCGAATCACCTTGTGCTTTAGCATCCTTCTGGGTCCTGGATTTCAATTTTGGAATTTTCTCCCCGCAAAAGACCATTATTGCTTCGCCTGCGTACACAAAAGTGATTAAATGTACATATATTAACAATTTACATTTCAAGCTTATACATAAATAATGTTATAAACTAGAAATAAAAAAAGAACCACAAGTAAAATGTATACTCCTTACGGGTCGGGAATTCAGGTTTGGCTAGAGAGCCATCATCATTTCGGAATTGCACTCTAATACGACCCCTTAAATGTGGTTCATGTGACTTTTCCCTGGAGTAAGCTTTAAACTTTTCTTCGTGGACGGTAAACCCAGCACTGGTGAGGACATCCTTGACCTCCGTGAAATTAGGATTCTCCACAGCCTGTTTCCAACCAGAAAGGTATTAAAAACATAAAACAAATGACATGACCAAAAATTTCCACTTTCAGTATCAAGATCGGTGTTACCGTGTTACACCAGTTAATACGTAAATACCTATCTACATTGCGGTTACGATAAACCATCAGAGCCCATCCGTATTTGCCCGTCCGTAACTTTAAGTACAGTTTACTAGCAGAAGAACAGAAGAAGTACATATATTAGAAATAGAAACACAGACCTTGTCCAACGGAATTCGTCGACCTTCAGCCCGAGTCTTTTTGCTGTTTAGGTAAGCCGGATAAATACAAATCCATCTGTGTCATCAAATCAAAACAAATCATTAAACATTAGCAATTTAACAATCTTCCTTTCACATACCACATTCAATAAGTTGACCCAATGGTCCATTGGAATATGACCCAAAGGTCCATACTCCAACTTTCCCGGACAATGAAATCTCCTTGTTCAAAAAACATTATGGAAAACGTTCAAGGCAAAATGTACGAATGTACGAAATGAAATACGAATTTGACCCACGATTCCATCTTAACTATAGTTAATTGCAGTATACCTACTGCAATTGAAATTAATCCTACGACAAAATTACGATAGATGTAAAATGTAAACTATGTAACTTAGTTTCAATAGTTTTACGTTTTTACCTTTCCTTATCACCGTGCTTCCTCTGCTGGATCCAGTCACAGGCCATTTTGTTGACCTTTACTGAAACTAGATTGAAGTCACACAGCAGGTAGAAACTGGGTCAAATGTCAATTTTAATGTAATTCTTTCCCAAAACTTCTTGACCGACGTTTTGTTCAGCCAGATGAATGTCTGATTTTTTCCAGAAATAAATATGTACGAGCGTGTGTAAAGCCGCACCATATGGTTTTTTTTTTGGTGCATGAAATCCATTGAAAAAGGCATTTTGAATTTTGGATACGAAAAAAGAGCGAATGTGAAAGGAGGAAAATCATCCTCTCTCTTTTCCTTTGGCCAATGGCTTTCCCTCTCAAAGGCAATCCCGACCACTCCAAGCGCTTCTTATCCCGCGTGTGAGCAGGCCAAATCTCCAGCCCGGGCTCGCGGCCTAAACACAAGGCTTTTCATATGCAGATCAACAATTCGTTTTTGACCGTTACAATTCCTCCCGTTTGTCAGTGTTCAACAGCTCCTTTTCCCATTAACAGTCAACAATTCCCCAGGAATTCAGTGAGATTTTATTTTTAGAACCAATTTAACTCTTCCTCTGACCTCCAATTTACTTTTATTAACCATGTACTCCAATTAGTATTAGTATCATTTTCATCTTTTACCGTTATAAATATCCCGAGTTCTTGGGGGAAGGATATCAGCCGTTGTGGACATTTTTTAAGGGAGGATAGTGACCTCAGTCAACTGTTTAGACAATGTCAAGACGGAACTTTGACCAGATGTCCGACACGGACTCGGATCGCGGCAGTGGAATTGATTGCCTTCCCCAGGCAAAACGGATGCTCTTGGAGAAGTTTAGTACGCCGAGGTAAGTTCCGGGGAGGGAAAAGATGTGTCAGGGTCAGGGTGGGGTCAACTAATTGAATTCAAGATTTACTAAATGTGTATGTCATTTGTGTTTCAACAGCCGATCCAAAACATCGGTGGCTACACCGGCGTCGTCCAAGAGGAATGGCACCAGAATAGGGAGACCAGTTACTAATGGGACGCAGCTGAAGTTAGCCCGGATTGCGGATCCTATCGGAGTTTATTGTCGTGTTAGACCTTGGGGAAACACGGAGGAGGAGAGATGTGTGAAGATCATTAACGACAAGCAGGTAGTCCTCACTCCACCTGAGAATTCAGCGGCTTGGAAGTTGGGATCAGCCAAGGAAGGCACTTACACGTTTGAACATGTTTATGGTCCGGATGCGGAGCAGCATACCCTGTTTGAGACTGTGGCTCTTCCACTTGTCCAGGTAATTTCCCGTGTAATCACATGCTTTAATGTCCATTGGGGTCTGCATTTCCAGGTGATGATGTAATAATGTCTATGGAAATCTGTAGGATGTCATGAAAGGGAAGAATGGACTCCTTTTTGCATATGGTGTGACTGGATCTGGGAAAACATTTACTATGAGTGGTACTTCGGCTCAGCCTGGTATCATGCCTAGGTGCTTTGACGTTATCTTTAATTCTATTACCAATAACCAAGCACGCAAGTTTGTTTTCAAGCCTGATAGAATGAATGGATTCGACACACAAAGTCAAGCAGATGCCATGATTGATAAGCAGAGGGAGATTAATACATTGACCAAAACTCCACGAAGTCGCGGGTAAGTTGTATTTTTAGATCGCTGTTCCATTATAACAGTTAAAGCATGAAAAATGAGAGTTTGTTTCTTTAGCGCTCAAATGCGTGTTCATACTGCTACGCCTGGCAGTGATTTGGATGGATCGGGATCCAGCCGGGAGAAGGACCCAACAGTGGTTTCAATTTTGCAGCATGATTCATTATACGCTGTGTTTGTCACATACGTAGAGATATACAATAATTTCGTGTACGATTTGCTGGATGAGGGTGCTTACGATGATAGATCAAAGAAATTCCTGCTTCAGTCGAAAATGTTGAGAGAGGATGGAAATAAAAATGTTTACGTTAATGGTGTTACGGAAGTCGAAGTACGTTCTTCAGAGGAAGCATTTGAAGTCTTTCTTCGTGGGCAGAAGCGCCGCAAACAAGCTCACACAAGTTTAAATACAGAGTCCAGTAGAAGCCACGCCATCTTTAATATTCGTGTTGTTCAGGTATTTCGTGCCATTTTATAGTGTAGACTGCAAAATATATCAAGGTGGTGGAAAATGTTTGGCTGCGGATATTAATAAATGTATCGTATAATGCAAAATAGGCTCCAATGGATTCTAACGGAGAAGAGGCGACGGAGGAGAAACATCTGATTTGCGTTAGCCAGCTTTCACTGGTGGACTTAGCTGGAAGCGAACGATATGGCAGAACTGGAGCCACCGGAGACCGCTTAAAGGAAGCTGGTGTGTGAACATTTTGACATGCTCAGTGTCTAATCGAATGAAAAAGAGTCATTTTAAATGATTTGCTATGCTAAAATTGTTGAATTTTAATAGGTAATATAAATAATTCATTGATGTCCCTTCGTAAATGTATGGACATTTTACGTGAGAATCAGCAATATGGAACCAGTAAAATTGTGCCGTACAGGGATACAAAATTGACTCATTACCTGAAAAATTACTTCGAAGGCGAGGGTGGAGTTAAAATGATTATCTGTTTAAATCCAAGAAACGAGGATTATGACGAGAGCATTGTAAGTAATAGTAATTAAACTATGAATTTACAAAACATAAGATAAAAAACTTGTATGCACGAAGTAATTTCAGTGACTATTCCCTATGCCTATATATCTATGCTTGGTACGCTTTATAGCATGTTATGACATTTGCCGAACTGACGAAAGAAGTAGTGGTTACTCGTCCACAAGAGCGAAAGTTGGATCCAATGACTCCAGGTCGTCGTAAGGCGAACGAAGTAAGTTTGTTGATTACTATTGTGCAGTTTCATTGTTGTGTATTACTGTTATCCCATAGGGTATATGGCTGCAATGACGCGGCGATAGAAAATTGTATACAAAAGCAGCTTCCACATAAGCGCACGCGGAATATTAGAATTAGATAATTTTATTTAACTATTAGGGTTTAAAGGCATTAGTTCGTTTAATTAACGAGTATCGGCCGATCTATTTGTTAAAAGGGATCTTTGAATTGATCTATCACACTGTGTGGGATAAAAGTCAACTAAATCACCTAAATATTTGATTAGATATTGTAGTGAAAATAGTAGAATCCGCCTGCATCGGCATCCGCAACATGTCGGTGCTTAGTACGAGACGTTTCTAGAATGTCGTTTCGTTACATTTTCGTAAAGGTTTTCAATAAAAGCCATACTGTCATATCCCCACACACGGGCAGTCTTAATAATTAATAATGTATACGCACATAATATATGTATAATATGTATAATAGAGGACTTTAGCGTGCCCTCTGCGAAAAGAAAAGCGCAAACGTAAAAACTAAAAAGTTCCTGCTCGCCGCGAGACACGCCGCTGGTTATCCCAAAGGAAACACTAAAATATTTGTTTAGTGTTTGAATTAGCGTTGAAAATGAAAGTTTAGTCTTTTGTTTGTGTTTTCGGGCGAGTGCTAAAGTCCTCTGACATCATTATAATATGTATACCTATATGCATAAACAAAAAGCAAAAAATTAAAGTAAATTAAAATCTTGTCCGCGAAGGCGTCCAGAATCCTATCAAAAATCGTCGAGCGGTGCATATTAGACTCCTCAGCCTGAAAAGGCTGGGCAGTTTAGACTTCAACTCCGATGGGAGTTACATTTTCACATGTACGAGTTTTCCAAACATGAGTACGAGTTTACTTCCCTATTTTAGCCAAAACCTTGTTTTTGACGCATTCGTAATAATAGGATTTTTGTAGCATTCTGTGTGAAGTTGCGATAACAGTATACATACTCTACTGATTTTGGATATTGTTACTTGTCACCATTTAATTCTTTGACGTATCGAATCTTTTTGTATTTAGATTTTCAAAGAGGCTAGACGAAGAATTGTTGCAGACATTAAAGTTGATGAAAACGAGATGCCTACTGATGTCAACATGGTATTTGGATTGGGTCCCCCGATACCCAATTGTCACATGACTAAAAGTGATGAAGAGGAACTTATCAACAACCTAAGACGTGCGTTGGAGTTGCGCATCAAAGGAAGAGCCGAACTTGCAAAAATTCTAACAGAGAAACGTAAGCGATATGTGTTTAATGAAGTACAGGAATTTGTAGTTGTAGTTAGTAGTTGCATCGTCTGTACAGTGTATAATTGGTATTGTATCGAATGCAGGACACAACTTCCGTATCAGATTAATTGACGCAGAGAGAGACGTTGAAACTTTAAAAGCGGAAAATGCTACACTGAAGTACAAAGTCAATCAATTGCAGGGAGACAAAGAATCAACGGAGAAAGTGCTCCAGGTTGCCCAAAATGAGAAAATGGAATTCGAATATCGTACAGATGAGCTTGAAAAGGAAAATCGACTTTTACGGGAAGAAGTGAGCTTTTAAGAAAATGTAGTTTAAATTTAAGATACAGAACTACTTTAATTATTGAATTGTGTTTTTGACAGTTGGAAAACTGCAGAATGGAGATACGCCAAAAGGAAATGGCGCATATGAAGGATAAGGAGCGAATAAAAACTGACTTTGAGCTTCAGCAAGAACTAAATGAATTGAAAGTTGACCGCCATTTACAACGAGAAGAAGCAAAACTTCGGGTTAGTTTAGTTTATTGTGCAAAGGTTTACTGACATTCTTCTGCAGACTAAATGTGTATTTTCTGTTACTCCTCCCACCATAGGCTTCGTACAAGTCAAAAGATAAAACTTTCGAAGCAATCCGTACTCTGATCACCAGTGAAGAAACTAAACCCAAACGCTCTCGTTCTCGTACCAGACGCCGTAGCATGTCCGAAACCATGTCCACCACGAGCTCCGATATGGACTTTGTAGTTAGTCCCACGAAACTTCGTTCTCGGGTCATCTCAGCTACCAATTTGCTCGACGTCCCTCCATCTCCGATCAAATCCCGCAGTGGTGTAAGATTTATTTGACGTTTATGAATTGAATTCACAAATATTTAACTGACTGGTTTAAGCAAGTAAATTGTACTTTGGATTAGGGCGTAATGGTTACGAACCCCCGAAGTTACCGATCACGTTCGTCGGATAACGATCGTTGGATTGAACACACTCCAGGTCAGCCAGTAAAATCTGGGACAGTTTTTCAGCCCGTCATGAAGAAGAAAAAGTCTGTCAACAAGCTGACATCGGCAGAAGCGATTGTCGGAAAGAAAGCTTCTAAATATTGCTTGAACTTACAACAGGCTGACGGTGATGGAGGACTGGAAACTAAACTTTACAAGGTTGGAACTTGATTATACATATGTATGTAGATGAACAAACTGTATTCGTGGGCACATTTTTTGACTGCGACAAATCAAGTAAAAAATTGAGAACCCGTTATGGTGTTTCAGGGAGATGTCATTCCTTCACGCACTGGTGGTGCTCAGGTTGTCTTCAACGACGTTGAAATTTTAAAACAAGTTTCACCTTCAGAAGTTGTACATCCTTCGACCCCTAAGAAACAATCTTCTTCAGCCGCTCTCTTTTCATTAACGGGGACTCCCCTCAATGGAAAATTCGTGGAGACATATGACGAGGCTGTTTCTGGAGAGGTACTTGCTGAGCGCTGTGCCACAGGTATTGGTCATCAAGTGGGGTCGAAGCTACCTCGCAGAAATCAGCAATAATTAATGTGTGGTAAATTTCGTTTACCTTGGACCAAGTGTATAATTTGAACCGTTTAATGTGTCCGCGTGTTTTTATATATTTTAGTTTTTACTCTTCTTTATACAAATGGATATCACTCTTTACGGCGATTACAAGCCTGAGTAAGAGTACACAATTCTTGTACAGCGTTTTTGTTACTACCTATTTAAACTGTTTAGTAGAATCGACTGGCTTCATTATCATTTTGTCTATAGCCAATAACTTTTTACCAATTTTTATAACCATGTAAATTCGTGAGTGTTAACAGCAATTATTAACAGAAATCAAAGATGTGATTCAGTATATCAAGATCATAGTGTGTGTCCGAAATATAATACAGATAAATGTTTGCATCTGATGTTTGTATGTAAATTATGGATGTGGAAGAATGCAAATAATAAATCCATTTATTACCAAACAGAGTTTAGTTCATTTTAGTTTCTTTTAGTATTTCTGCCCTGGCGTTTAACCCTTAACATGAGTAAATATTGCTCTGTGTTAAAGTTCATAAATCGTTAAGCACCTGTTTACCTATATATATATATATACATAATAACATAATATATAATAATACCTCCAATTCAGACTTTATTTCCAAAGTGAGAAAGATTTGGGGATTAATGCGACTGCCGTACAGTCAGCGCCATTAATCATTTCCATAGTTATGGAGGAGAAGCTTGGAGTTGTTCCGAAACGTTTTTACGCCTATTGAAGCTGTTAGCTTTTGTTTTCGCAAAAAGTTATGTTTAATTATTTAATGATTTAATCGCAATTCGCAATCATTAATAATTTTACTCCGCACATTTACCCTGCGTTTCCGATGTGTCCTTGATACTGGATATTTTAAAACTGACAACCCGCGAATGAAATAGGGCCGGTCTGTACCTGTCCGTGCAGGATTTATATTAGAAGCCGCTGCAGCTGCAGTCGTGCAAAACTCGTAGAGAACGTCCAGGACTCCAGGATTTTTAAAGTCTCCGTAGTGTGCTAGTCTTTATTCTTTATAATTATTTCATTTTCGATCATTTTCACCTGCACCATTTTGAGCGACTGTTGTCTGTACACTTAAAAAGGTCAACGTTGGTCGTTTTCGGGGTTAATTTCCGCAAAAAAAAGTGTTGAAAACTATTCCAATTCCACAACATGGAAGAAAGCGAGCAAACAGCGATTTTGGAGAAAAGAACGGAATGTATTTTCAAAATGTTGGACCTCGTTGTGTGCGAGTCATGGTAAGTTAAAGAAAACTATTAGTTCGTATTTGGCATTTTTCTCTTTGATGTCTTCACCTCAACTTTTTCGGTGATGTTGTGAATGTGTTGTTCATTGTGATTTATTAAGAAAACTTTCTTTGAAAAGTAGTATATAAATCTAATGGAATGTATAATCTTAATCTTAGGAAGCATTGTTGGGCAATTTATGAAGGAGTTAAGTGGAAACACAGGGATTTTAGGTACTGTATGGAAAAATGATATGATGAAGACTATGGTTCTGATTCTTGGTATGATTAATTATGTATAATTAAATTCTATTTTTTGTTTTTCATATTATATGTAGCGCTGAGGTACCGGTTCAACAGGTGTGGACCCCGGCAAACTGCTGTCATAAATACTGCACGCAATGCTTTAAAAACTTGCTCAAGTGTCATGCATGTCATGTGAAGATTACCCACAGAGAGAGGCAGTCAGACATATATTCGATGACGTTAATTAATCATCTGCTTGAATTGTTGCAAGCAATTAATCCCGGCTGTGTCTATGTTTCAAGAAAGCAAAAGCGTTCAACGCTGGAAGCCATTGAAACCAAAGTGCTTGTTTCTCCTGCTGTTGGTGATCTTGGCAGTCAAAACTTACAAGAATTTTCTGAACAAACGTTAATTCCAGAGGTACCGTCATTACCAGCTATCAACCTCGTGGGTTCCTCATCTCATGGGGCATCTCAGAACACAGTGGTTGCAAACGAAATGGATGACAAAGAAAATGTTGGAGGTACGACAAAACGACAGCGCACGAGGCTTAGCAAGGGAAATTCTCCTAATTCTAAGCCAGCGACACTTCGGAAGGCCAATAAAGTCCTGGCTACAAAAAGTGTTGCACGGACTTCAGTATCAACACGTTCTTGTAACCAGCAAACAATGGAAAATATTTCATCAGCAAAGACAGAAACAACTACCGTTACATCCAATGATTGCCTGAAAGTAATGGTACCCGAAACTAAAGTTTGCAAACAAAAAGGTAGCGATCATCGACAAGTTGACCTGTCACCATCGAAAAAACCGACTCCCGTCACAATGGACCTTGTTGAGCGTGAACCAACCGAGGTAGAAAAGCCCAATAAGCGATTTTTCTTGTCCCGCCGTTTGAAGAGCCATTCCAAAGATTCCAACATGACTGTGATTAAGAAAGGTGATGATAATAATGCCATGGACCAACAGAAAACTAATAAAAAAGTTACATTCAGCGAGTTTCCGTTTCAAAAACCAGCATCTGTTGCAAATCCTCCCTCGCGTGTCCCAACTTATAAAAGTACTATTCCTTCCTGGGACACGGACGATGACGACATATACGAATTTCAGTCTCAGAGCAAGCGACCCGCAAAAACGGCTTCAGGAAAACGTGGTAGAAAGCCTAGGGACACAGCGCAAATGTCTAGAAATTTCTTTGCCGTTCCACCAGTGCGGCGCAGACGTAATGTTTGTAAAAAGTAAGCGGTTATCGAATCGAAAAAGCCTGGGAGTGTTCACGTATAAGGTACACATACTTTACTTACTACAAATGTAAGTAAATGGTAATCTACTAAGCATAAGTCTTTACAATTTTATAGAAACTAGATCTGGCGTTTATTTTCGTCTCGTAGACCTTATACTGTATTTTCACGTTACCCATCGAAAGTTATGTATGTATTATTCCAATTTAGCGTTTTTGATTGTTGCATTACAGGGTAAAGGTAAACCGACCTTGTAGTGTCAGTTTTGCGAGTTTAGTTTCATGATTTTCTGTCTTAACTACGCTGTTATAGTTGTTAATGAATTATTATTGTTACATTGTTCAGCGCCATTGTTGGGTGAGTAAATAATTTTCGATTACCTGTCACTCCCCGTGCTGAACAGTTAGCCAAATTAAAAACAAAAGTACACATACTGTAGACGTACCTATAGACAAATATGAGTCGAAATATACTCTTTGAAAAAATATGAGTCAAATATTTTAAATTTATTTGCACCTTAACACTTCTTTGTTCATAAAACAATTTGTTTAACGTCTATCCAACTTGAGTGAACAGGGAACATTTAATGCATCTGTAACGCGTGCTTACAGCTTACACAAAGAACGCAGAACGTACGACGTTACTTCCACGTTCAATTCAGAATATTGATGGAACTCTGTTATAAGACTTAAGACGTGTTCGGTTGCCTTACTCCTGAATTACCACACCTTGGCAAATATCTCGTAAAGTGGCTTTAAATGAAGCACCCACATTAGGCAAAGTAATAATCGGTCGGTTTGAAAATGTTCTTATTTTAAAACTAACTGCTGAATATTCCTGAATTTTCATGAAGTGAGGTTCAAAGTAAATGTCATCAGCAACCAAAGGAGAATGTAACCATATTAAAATAGCGGTGACAAGTTCCAAGGAATTTATTACATTCACGGTTGCTCGTAGAAGGTATTCCAATAATCTCA
Source organism: Disparrhopalites patrizii (assembly GCA_034698585.1). Taxonomy (NCBI): domain Eukaryota; kingdom Metazoa; phylum Arthropoda; class Collembola; order Symphypleona; family Sminthuridae; genus Disparrhopalites; species Disparrhopalites patrizii. Next base: position 3,943 of record JAQGBT010004107.1, on the reverse strand, counting down.
CCGGTAATCTCAACTGCAAAAACAAAACAAATGAACATCAAAACTTCAGGTTTGGATTAATATGCGCTCAGCATTCAAATTCAAATGCCAAACTCATTCAAAATTATTTTTTAAACTTACGCCTAAGAAGACAGTGTAGTACAAAATCGTTGTTGGAAACAAAAAAATGGCTATTGTAAACCCTAAGGACCCAAGGAACATTTCCGAAATGGACAACTGAACTGAATCAACCCTATTTCGTAATGGATTCCACTTCTTGCCAAAAAATAGTCGACCTAATGAAATTATCGTCTTGCTTTGGACATTAAAAAGCCTGTTGCACAAAAAAAAGTTAATACATTTATTGTTTTATTACACAAAGTAATACTGAAAATGTATCTTAAACTCTACATCATTTTTGATTGTCATTGACTTTACCGCGTGGCGTAAATATACAAGCAATAAATGTGGAAGGTGGCAATACTGACAACATCTTTCAGTAAAGAGATCTGCACAGTTAATCCCAGAAACCCAGCATAACTAACGATGAGCAACAAGTTTGACAGCACTGGCTCTATTATTCCTGTACAAATTTCTTCATTATTATTATCACATTCGCAGCAAAAAATTACACTGACGAACGTCAAAATACATTCGGCCAAACATTAAAAAATTACCTAAGTAATTCCTCCACAAATGTAAATGATAGGAAAAGAATCGACACAGTAACGAATTCAAAGCAGCGTTTAATTTGAATCCAGCAGGTGATCCTCGGAGCCATTTCAACAGTTCCAGTACCACCGTGAGCAGGGACTCTACTTTCCCCAAAAGAAGGTTGAAGAGGTCAGGGTACGCTTTAATCAAATACGCTGACACGATCCCACCAATGACCACATCCAACAAGGTTAACGCAATGACATTCCATAATTTCAGTCCCGTTGCACGTCGTCCGACAACCTCAATTATTTAATGCCCACAAATCAAAACATCCATATTAAAAACTATAAACTCATGTACATGTAAAAGCAAAGCAATCCACGTACAAGGTACTTTGAGAATGGATTAACTTTATTTAATTGTTTCGCCATACCTCCGAAAGACACGAAATACGGTGTTTCAATTGCTTTGCACTTAATATTTGAATTCCCATCTCTGGACTAGAGTTTCCGAATCGGATGTGCCGATTTATTCTTGTACCGAAAACATTCGACCAGTCGCTAACCTCCGGTGATTCTTGATCATTATTAAGTCTTCATTACTAATTAAAAATCCGGTTAAAGATACAAACAGCTTATTTTTAAGTTCAACCGAACTCTGAATTGAAATAAAAAATCTGGAAATAGAAAAATAGAAATGTTGTCAGCAGGATTCTAGAATTCTAAATTCTATAGATTCTGATTCTAGAAAGCTGGCTTTTTTAAATTTCCCACCAAAAATCCCATTCGCATTCCCACTCAATTCACAGTGCCCCAAATAAGCAAAACAAGAATCCCAGCACTTCTTTTTTCTTCTGTGAATTAACCGCTCAAACCTGTAGATCCAAATTCAAATTTATTGTCAACAATGAATACATTACTTGGATTTTTGGAAAATTTGGAATCGGAAATCGGAATCGGGTATTAATTTGGCTTCGGAGTTGGTCAGATCCGATACGGGACGTTTTTTTTTACTAGACCCTGGAAGTCTGTAAATTCTCTTTTTACGGACTTTCCCTGATTGCCAATTTGAGAAGATGAACTTATCTACTAGCTTCAGCTCAAATTATTTCTCCTTGCAAGATATTCTGGCTTCTCACATCCGAGTACCTTGTAGAACCGAAGTTAATCTGTCACATTTTGGTAAGCAGTAATTTTTCAGTTGGTTATTTGTGCTAGAATGCTTTTAAGAATAACTGGTGTGTTATGGATCACGGATGATGGTAATACTTTGGTTTTTAGGTTTTCTTGACCCATCTTTGCATAGGGAGGATTTACCAGAAAATAGTAATACAGAGTTGCCTCTATGGGCAGCCCACGTCATGTCCAAACCTAACCGGAAGTATGTCACTGCACAATTCCCCAGATTGTACAAGGAGGGATACAGGTATAGTGTCAATGGTGTCGAAATATGAGATAAAATAAGGGAATTGGTTGGAAATGGATGCATTTAGATTGTACTTGAAAGTTCCTGATATTGTCAGTTAGGATTCAGGATTGTACACCAGATCTTTAATGACTTTTGATTTGTGCTGTGGCCCGCTTGTGTATATGCATGTGTAATAAGGAGAAAGGAGGAATAAACAATAATAACAAAAATACCGTTGTTCTATTTAATAGAGATGCGTTAAAGGCTGATCCGTCGGTTGTGGATCTAAACAAAATGAGCCCTAATTTCTACCAGTCTGGATTACAGTTAGCAAAACTAAATCACCTGGAAGCTGAGAAAGTGGCAGAAATCTTACCCAAGGTGAGGTACTTCAAATTCAAATGTAGAAAGTGAATCTTGTATATGCTTCGGAGCGATATTACGTATATACTTTAGTTCTTTTCTGGTAATACTGAGTATTTTCCATTAGGTGCTTCAAATTAGACTTCGGAGCATGGCCGATTCTTTCACCCAGGAAACAGTTCTGAAGGTGGACGACGACCAAACTCCTTCAGGTTTGAAGGATACTCACATGGATTCATTAGAACGAAAGATTTTTGAAGATTCAAAGAATGCGTACAAGTCTCTTTTGCAGTGGCTAGAAAAGCCTGCCTGCTCTTGAAGATTGAAGACGAAGACTTCAGTTAAAAAAAAAAAAAAAAAAAAGTTGTTAAAAATTTTTTCCGTAAACATTTTTGAGACTATTTCCATGTTATGCAAATGCGCTGATGCATGTTTGGTGTAGCATTCCGGCTTTACAAAGCAGTTATAAATATTTCAAAAGTTTTTCACTACATGCAAAAAGTAATGAAACGTAAAATTCGACGTCTGTCTTCGCAAAATCAAGTGCTGTTTTGTTGGAATTCTTAATGTTTATAATCGAGGCATAAACTTTGAATGGTAAATAAATATTAATCTCAACTGTCGCTGGAGATCTTACATCCACTAGCGTGAAATTTGTATCTCTACCGTGATTTTTCGTGAAATTTCGTATGTTCGAATCCAAAAATCTATTTTTTTCTCTCTTTCTTTTCCGCGTATATCTTTTTTTAACCCTTACTTGCTCTCTCCCTGTACTCCACTTTCTTGCTATATATTTTTTGATGTGTTTATCTTATCTTTCTTGTCTACCACTCTCTGTCCTCTTATCTCTTTTTTATTTAACTTCTTCACCATAGCCATCCCTTTTTTCTTCCATCGACTCCGTTCTCCCGCTTTTGTTGGTCTCGTTTTTTCACTTTCTCCTTTGCATCCGTTTACCAATCTATTTCCCTTTTCACTTCAACATCATTCTAACATTCCCTAAAATATCCTCCTTTCCTTATTTTCCTACTGATTCTCCATGATTTCTTTTGCCCATATCACTTGCAATCCCCTTCCATCTACTTTCACCCAAACCATCTCACTCTTAAAACGTATCTTTTGCACACACATCTTCACCAAATTGAGCCTCCGTGAGTGCACTTAAGTTCATTAAATATTTTTGGAGAAAACACACGTCCTACTTATGTACGTCCGAAAAAGGTAATGCCGGAGAATGGGCAACTCCACGTGGATTTACATGTCTCTCTCCAGTGGCTTCTCACGCAACCCCTTGGATTGTAGGTGGAAGAAGGGCTCTTGAAAAGAAAGCTTTCGGCACTAATCCCTCCAAAGAATCTCTTTTTGCCTTGCCAAGAATTTCCTCTACTCTCAAGTGGGATATCAATACATTCTGTATTTCTCTCCCGGCTTCATCCCCTTACAACAACCTCGAACTTGGGTAGTTTCTAAAGGTGAAAATTATATGTATACATATACATATGTACATTGTACACATATTAAATATACATATGTATAT
>JAQGBT010004106.1:0-17512 GCA_034698585.1 Disparrhopalites patrizii | reverse complement strand
TGTTTCTCTCTCTTTTTCTCCTTGTTTCTCTCTCTCTTTCTCTTTTTCTCCTTGTTTCTCTCTCTCTTTCTCTTTTTCTCCTTGTTTCTCTCTCTCTTTCTCTTTTCCTCCTTGTTTCTCTCTCTTTTTCTCCTTGTTTCTCTCTCTCTTTCTCTTTTTCTCCTTGTTTCTCTCTCTCTTTCTCTTTTTTTCCTTGTTTCTCTCTCTGCTTCTCTTTCTCTTTTCTATCTCCTTTTATCCTTGTTTCTCTCAATCCCTTTTTTTCTCCCTCTCTCATTCTACATTTCTCTCTCTTTCTCCGACTCTCTATTATCTCTCGTTTTTCGTTGTCTGTTCCTCATTCTCTGTCGCTTTTCTTTCTCTTTTTCTCCTTTTTTCTCTCTCATTTTTTGCTTCTCCATCTGTTTCTTCTTTCTCTGTCTCTTCCTCATTTCTCTCTCCGTTTCTACTTTCTCTCTATCGTTCTCCTTCTTTCTCTCCTTGCCCGTTCTTCCTTCTTCTCTCTCTCTCTTCTTTCTTACATCTCTGGATGGCTTCCATCTCTCTCCCTCTGAGTATTCCCCACATTTTTCTGTCTCGCTCGCCTTCCCTCACATGTTCGTCTCTCTCTCCGAGGGCTGTGTCCATTACGAGTTTTATTCCTCTCCTGCGTCCTTCCCCTTTTTATTCTCCAAATTCTCTTCTCTCCCCAAAAAGGACACGGAAAGTTTGGTGACGAATACATTTACATTGGTGTAGGTAGAAAAAGGGGAATAAATCATGATAAATTGTCCTCCTCCCCCACCTGCCTGAAAGCTCAACCTGAGCCACTTAGACGGTCACTAACATGACCGAATCCCTCAAGAATTCGTTTTTTGGCTGTCCAAAAAAGCTTTTTACCAACGTCCTTTTTTTTTACCTTGTGTGATCCCACTATTATAATCCGTGCCTCGTCCACCCTATTATTCCCTATGAATCTCTAACGAAGACTAATCGTCCATGTTAAGGCTGTGCATTTGGATGTACATGGTTAAATGGACAGGTATGTATACGTATATACACTTGTGTGTATTTACATACATATGTACATGTGTATTTTTCACTACAATAAGCTGGTTCTTTATTATTATTTATTTATATACGAAAAACAGGAGCAATATTATGAAAACTCACCCCTTCCCTTCCCCTTGATGAGACTGAGAGGGTGACCTATTTATCTCTATTAGGAAAGAAGGGGTGAGAGGATCCAAAAAAATCCCTTGTAATTGAGCATCCCTTACACCCTCAGCCCCATTCCGCGTAATCACCGGTGGGTCACAAAGCCCTTCATCACTCGAATCTAAATTAGCAACACATCTGCCTACAATTACACCATCTCATCCTCGGTGATCCGCGGCATGATAAGGAAATCAATAATGGGCAGACAACATATAAAAGTGTAGTTATGTATTACGAAAAAAAAAATACAGCTGGAAGGACAAGGGAAATAATTATTAAAAAACTATATATGATGATCTCCCCCATGCAAGAAAATTAGTGATTGCATGCACATGCTCTTTTTTTTATTGGTCGTGCCAACCGTAACAATATAAACGGGTGTTCTTTCTCGCTCCAGCTGCAACATGCAATCCATTGTTTTATGTATTCAAATGGACTTGAGATAAAGGGTTACAAAATACAAGGATATGCAGACCGATGTAGTTTGTGCCTTCAATTAAATGGAGATTTTCTTAATTATTTGTATGCAGGACAAGTTTTTTTTTTTACTTTGAAAACTCTCGTATAATTTCTGGGCCGACAAGCCGTGCCCCTGAAAACATCTTAATTATTTTAATTATTAAATGCATACATGCACTTTGATTTCGCGAAAGGGAATGTAGCTCTGAATATAGAGTTGCTGAATCTGAATGATAATTTTTTTATAATAATAAAACCTACTTTTTGGTTCCGAAATCTAAATTTTTGCTTTTGAATATCTCCTAGTTTCTATCATTAATTCAAATTATACAGAAGAGCCCGGAATAGCTCGCATAGTAAAATTCAGGCTTGTAAACGAAAATTTTACTGAATAAACTAAATAATATTACAAACTAAATTAATATTTGCTGACTTTTGAATTGGATTGAAGCATGGAAACGAGAACGTTTCTTTACTACAGTGAGCGCCTCCAAGAGGGAAATTCTTCGAAATGGATGCTAGGAACATTCATTCCAATCCTGGGAGATGCCGCACAGCGAATTCCCGGGTAAGTTTTATAGCTTGATACGGGGAACGGTTTTTTGTAGGGGAAGCCGTGAAAGTGCCCAGAAAAAAAACAATAAATGTCCTGCGAAATCTTGTATAATATTATATTCAGTTTTGTGAAATATTTCCGCATCCTACCAGTAGTTGGATGTGCGTAATTTAGTTGTAACATGAAAACATTAATCAAATTCAGTTCACACCAAGCGACTTCAACTATAAAAAACTGCGAATGACTGAATTGACGGATCACTTTGTACGCGGGCATAAATAATTATTAATAATGATCTTGTCGTAGATAAGGATCTTGTAGCAGTTATACACAGAAAAAACTTATGACATAATAGAAATATTATTTTCATTATTATTTATTACCATAAAATCACTAACCAGGTACAATTCTGTATAGCATCTCTAGCAGAGAATGTTCTTTAAAAAACGAAGATGAATTTCCCTCTACTATCCTCCTTGACAGCCAATTGAAAATCTGCAAGTTTAATCTGTTGAGCTTTAGGTGGAGCTAGTTTCAAGGAACTTAAATACTCGAACATTTCTTGTAGTTCATGAGCCGAGGACGTTGCTCTGACTCGAGACATCCAGAACCCTTTTAACTTGATATCATTAAAAATAAAGTTCGTAGTGGGGACAACCAGGGGCTGCTTCGACATTCCTCCGTACGTTACTAAAGTCCTACCATCCTCTGTAGGTAAAGTAAATATTAATTTCCATGTAGAAACAATTTTAGATGATTAATATTAATATATGTGCAATGTCAAATAAAATATCAAGCACGCCAAGGTATAAATGTCGTACCTAAAGCTTTTACTAGACCAATCACGGATTTGCCGCTGACGCAGTTGAGAGCTAGTTGACACTTTGGTGGTTTTTTAATTCTTCTAAATTCTTCTTCCGTAAAAACTTCAGTATTACTGTCCCCAAGAGACTTTAAATGACTTTTGATCTCCTCCAAATTGCTCCGGTCCCTGATAATTGAAATGGAATTGAGTTTCAGTACTTTGCACAATTGAATGACGGATTGCCCTACTCCGGACGTGCCCCCATTTTGGATCACAGTGTCCCCGGGCTTCAGTTTTTCGAAGTCTGCCAACATCCGAAATGCCGTTGGTGGATTGACTGTGAGTGTTGCGGCGGACAAGAGTCCCACTTTTTTGTCAATCTGAAAAAAAACTCACGAATGTAATAATACTGCACATGCCACAATATTATTTCCCAAATAATACGAAAATCTTTTAAAAAAGGGTTGAACCTTGACTAATTCTGATTCATCCCGGTGCAAGTAACCTTGCCAAAGTCCGAATCCAATGTTTAAGGGTAGAACCCAATCTCCTGGCTTTAATTTAGTGGAGCCGGAGGTCTCTACTACTTCTCCGACTCCCTCGGATCCAGGTGAGTCCGGCAAAACTTTGGGTTTGAGGGGATAAACTCCTTGAATAACATTGATGTCTGACGGATTAACGGGCGAGGCCAGCATTTTGATTAAGACCTACACAAACATCACGCCAAATGTTCTACATCAAAAATGTGCATAGACAATGAAACTTTTCAAAAATCCTTCATTTATGCTGTCTTGTAATGATACTCATCTGAATATAGTAATTTAGTAATAATACGTAATAATAAATGATTTATTTGCCTTTAACAATGTAGTTAACGAATGAACTCACTTTTCCACTTTGCGGCTCAACATTAAACTCCTCCAGCCTCAGCACAGACGCCGGTTGTCCGAATTCGGAAAAAACTAACCTTTGAGAGGTGTAAGTCCGAGCGAAAATTCTTTGTAAAGAAAACATCATTAAATCCCGTCAATCAGTCGTCATAAGAGCTCCAGAATAAGCGACATACACAATTCCTATGGGTCAGAGGTCAGATGTCCTATAAAAAAAATGGAAAGACCAACTTTTAGTATTTAAACTACAAAATTAATCAAAATCTTCCATTTAACATTTAACCAATCATTTAATTCTGCAAAGTGAACAGCGACAACTGACAACAGTATTTTCCGAATACCGGCAGGGTACTGACCTTGAGAACGTCAAAGGTTTATTACAAATACACGTTGGATAATGGCTTAAATTTTGTTCATGATGAATTAAATTCACGTGGAAATAATTACTACTGGGAGTCTGGGAGACTGGACAATCTTGATCTTGGTCTTTTTTCATTATTTTGCTCTCGAAAATTCCTGCCTTTGATCCAAGGATTTCTTACTAATCCTGGATATTGGAACCAACCAGTTGGATATGGAACATGGTGAATCTGGGATTGCATAATTTAATATACAATCAAAACACAAAACAGTAATAATTAAATTCACAGAATTCAAGACGCAAAAATCGCCGTTTTTTAAACAAACGCCCAGTGGTGCTATTTATGGTGTTTTTTTTTGTAAAGCAAAAAATTTCTATTCTAAAAGTTTTGGAACCGCCGCAGTGTTTTGCGCTTACTGTGAAATTTGCTCTATAGGTTTAGGTTGGTTTGACTCTTGTCTGTAGCCTTATCAGCGGGCCTGGGAATATTGCAACATTTAGCGACAATCACAAATACGTTTTGTTAGTATGAAAATTTGGATCATGATCATTTTTATACAGAGAAAGATCACTCACAAAAGCATTTTATCAGGAAAGTATGCAGGTTCGGTACGTCCTGTCCTTCTGTATGTGTGTAACCCCCAATACATGTTCCGATTAAGGGTCATCATTTATAGGTCGTGGGAATCAATCGGATTTCCAAATATCATAATGTTAACTTATACGCATAGTACTCTTGAAATGAGTATAATGTAGTGTTCACATGTATATACATGTGAACTTAATGAACATATTTATGTTATAAGGTATTCCCTGAAACAAATAACGTTTAAATGTTTTTCTATGAATATGTCCCAGTATATTTGGTAGAGTGAATATATGAACATCCAAATAGACGACGCCTTGACTTCTTTCCACAATTTATTCCATTTTTATACAAAGCCAAATACCAATATATGCTCGCTTCGCACCTTGATAGTAACGGTTAACGGTTGCTTCCTCACTGAATCATTATATTGCATGAATTTTTGAATTTTTCTTGTTATTAAGTATCAGATAACATTATCCTATAGTCTAGACTAGACACAAGCTCATTATCTACGCATACGGACAGTAGTAGGTCAGACCCCGCTTGCTAAAGAAAGCCCAAATATACAACCTACTACTCGGACTTCCACCATATAACAAAACAAGTGATTAAGCATACCAGTAAAAACAAAAACTGATAACCCTAAATACGCAAATGTAAGGCTGAACAAAAAAAAATTAGGATACGTGTTTCCTGTCTAGGGAAAATCCCGTTCGCACGTACAACATATCCATTGAAATATAGCTTCTAATCACTTAAACATTATTTTCTATAGTCACTGGAAATTCTTCAAATCTACTTCTTAACAAAGAGAATGTCAGCCGTCAGCCTTGAACTACAATGTCAAAAAATAGCACTTTAACAAGTTAAGAGTCTCAATGTACCCCCTTACATAATTTAACAGTAATGTAACATTGGAGGGAGTTGAAATATGAATGAGATAATAAGGAACATCCGGAAACTGGAAAGTCACTAAAATGGGGTTGTTTGGCTTAACTTCCTGCTCCATCTAAAAAGTGCAAAAACGGGAGTTATTAATTCATTTCAACGAGCTGACACGATGTCAAAAGTAGGTACATTAAATCTTAATGGTACGGACATTACAAGCATCAAAATAAAAATCAGGATGACTGCTTTGTCAGAAACGGGTTGGAATGTTCAAAAGATTTCCAAATCTCATGGCCAAACTAACAGGATACATTAGCCCTGACCCTTAAATAATTCAAAACATGCTTACCACCGATCTCCTAGACAGTATTGACATGGTTGGACAAATTGACATGAACAGCAGGGGATTTATCCTCCTGAAAGACGACGTAACAGGCATGGAGCATCCCCGGTATAAAGAATAATATGGTGAGGATTATATTGAGGAAAAAGTCGCAGCCACATCCTCGGGCTAGTAGAACGGCCAGGGGAGGGAGAATTAGTGCAATCAAAAAGAGGCAACAATCACGAAAGCAGCTACCCATCCTTCCGACTTTTGGGTCTACACACAAAATCAAAACCGATATTAGCACCATGATCAAGACAATCAAGATCATCATATTCCACTAAACCGAATCCGCTTCAACAGTTAACATCTGAAAATGACATCTTCCCCTACACCTTTCAGTACCTTGTAAATTGTAATAGCTGCAACCTTCGATCATTCTAATGTACATTAGGTATAGATACACGTTTCAAAAAATAGCTGTTGTGCTTTATATTATACCCTTAATCATATATTCAACACTTAACAATGCAATTCAAGTTGCAATTTGAAGCAGAAAAAAATAGTTCTCGACTTTTTGAAACAAAAGGAACAAATTCAGTCTGCGGAATTACACTTACATTATCCACGTGTAAACTCTGCCTTACTGCATAGAAAATAATTAGACAATAACCATTTACACACATATGTATATACTTTTTTACACAAATTACAATCACGCTAACAGCAATTCTACATTTTTCAAAAACTCAACTAAAGAAATCAATTAAATGGAATCAACTAACACTCACCACACACAAAGCTTATTGAAATCGGTTCAAGAAATGCCCTCGAAGCGTCCACAGGCTGTAATACAGTGCAAATCCAGTGGAATTCCAATAAATAATAAATTGAATGGAGATTTTCAGCGTTAAATGCAAAAAAAAACAGCAGACAAAATTGACTCTTGAATGAACGATAGATTCCTATAAAAATACTCATATAATAAAGGTCAATTCCCCAACTTTCCAGGCACTTGAGGTCAGGATGTGGTAACTTCAACGGTTGAGCTTCTTCTGACGCTCATGAAAAAAATTTATTATTTTTTGCTCATGGAACATCCAATTCAGAGCATTTTGACGAATAGAAAAACGCCTCCTTTGAACAAAGGAGAAAGAAAGGTCCACTTTTTTATTTCATTTCTGAAGGGGGAAGCTCACATTATTGGTGACAAACAGAAAGAGCCATTAAAATATTGCTTATACAGATATACACATTAACATAATACTATTGACAGTTTCTTGAAAAACAACTATTAAAACACAAGAAGGACGACGTATCAAGTTTCAGTGATAAAAATATAGATAAAAAAGGCAAAAGACGCATATAGAAGTCTAAATATTATAACTGCATATTTCTTTCTTAAATTGACAAAGGGTTTACCGAGAAACGTTGGAATGACGACTTGTTTTCCAAAACTTAATAGTTAATGGTTAAATGAAGGTTGTAGCTAATGAACGCGAGGTATTTTAGCGTATGTATAAGACGCGTCGGGACGTTTTGTTCCGTACGCGTTTTGGTCAGGTTTGAGCCTGATAGCACTTCCTCGGCTTGTGATTGGCTGCGAGGAGAAAAGGAGAAGCCGTGGATGTTTGAACGTCTTCAATTTTAATTGCGGATTTCCTTCACTAATTTAAATCTGATTCTGATTACACGAACGTGAATAATTTCCCTTTTATGATTTGGCAAACTTGGTTTTTCAAAAAAAAAAAAAAAATTGGCGCAAAGTTAGTTGATTTTTTTTTTTTTTTGGTAATTTTTCATTTTCTTAAAGCCTTCATAGGACCTGCATTTCATTGCCCCACAACCTGGAAACTTTTAGGACCCCCGCCTCCACCTGGAAGTATGTACGTTAACGTTATAAGGGCCTATTTGCCAATAAAAAAATGTAAATAAGGCGCAGTTCACAAAAAATCAAACAAAAAAATGGCTTGAAAACCAAAGAAAAAAAACAAATGAATGAGAGTGCATTTTACTTTTTTTTTAAGGATCTCCCGATTTTCAATGTCTTCCAGTCTATAAAAAATTAAAAACGAACAAAGGAACTGCGAGTGGATTGAAGTGAATAAAAATGTCAGTTGGAAATTTGGATTTTACCATTTATAGTGCATTTACTTGATGGGCACAAAGGTAGGTTACATCAAGGTTTCAAAATACGTATAATATATTCATTTTAATTATAACAATTTATTATTTATTAGTATATGATTGGTTAAAAGTTAAAATTGTATGTTTATATACATATACGCAGAATTCCAAATTGAATATGAGTACCAGTCGAAATCAGGATGGTGTTCCAGCCATTTCAGTTCATTCTGTGGAAACTGCAAGCGTTTCAACACGGTCAAATAGGAGCGAGGCTGTCAGTGAGAACAGTGGTAAGTTATGATGACTATTATGCATTTTTTACTGTCGTAATTCCCTTGTCCATTCAGTTCGTACAAATCATTTTCAAATGCTTTCGAACAAATTGTGAGTTTTGGTAGGTTGTGAATGTTGGCTGTGAATGTGATTTTGCAGGGACCTCGAGAAATTCAAGGGCAGTAGAATTGGACACATCGTCATTTTTCTCAGCCGCAGACATATCGTCACTCGTGCGTCGTTTGGAGGTCAGCGAGGATTCGAACATCAAAGTTGGCAATCACATGGCTCAAATCCCGTCGAAACTCATCGGGAAGAAGATGGCTGTGAGGATTGCCGGGAATATTGAAGAGTACAGGAAGCTGGTCAATGCAGTTGACCTCGAGTACACCACGGTCATTGTGGGAGAGGAGAGTGGAATTAAGATGCTTAAACATATAGACGACCTCTCCTGGCGAGAGCTTCATCCTGGAGTTTGTTTAGCTAGAATTTACGACGCCGGTGGGACCATTCAGGGCTATTTAAAGATCGAGGGCAAAACTGTGAAACCCTTCAAGAGTGTAGCGACTTGGGAAACGGTGAGTTGAGTTGTGTGATCAAAATTAACAGATCATAACTTTTTGCTATTCACCATTAGATTCAATCGTGTGGTAATAAGAATCAGTTACATACATATATGTGTATATATTTTGTTGACTTCGTTCCTAACTGATTTGCATTTCCAGAACTACTCCGTTGTGTATGGAAAGGTCCGAGTCAAAGGTACTGCATTCGGAGTGGGAAAGAAGGATGGGACATCGATTCAGCCATTCTTAAAATCGGTCGAATTATTCCCGGGATGCAACATCAGCATTAAAGCTGGTCAGCAGTATTCATTGGAGAACTGGGAGAAGGAACACGTGTTCCTCATTTTTGTGATGACCAAAGTGTCTGCGAACTCAGACTGAATCTGTAGCTTTTCCTTTTTCTATTTTTTCGCACACTATGATTACATAATGCCTTTTACAATACAGTATTATACATACATGCATAAATGTATGCATTACTTTTTAATCATTGTTAGTAATTTAGTATTAATTGCTAAAACCTAGACATGCGAGAGTAATTCTGTCCTTTTAAGGTACAGTAATGTTTTAGTAGTTTGCGTTCGTGGTATTGGTCACTTAATCTTGAATCTACTTGAATAAAAATCACTCCAAATATTGCAGTTTACATAAAACCGCCTTTACCGTTGGAAATGATCGTTTGCTTAAATTATGTTTAATTGTTCTCGCGTTTTTTTAAACAATAAAGCGGATTTGTTTTCAAGTTGTTTTGCTCGCCTCATACCTCGTCCATTGTTCAGTTGTTGAATTTTACTGTATTATGCTTATAGAGTATGTAGTTTTTGAGCCTCAAAAATACTTGATTCAGGAAATTACAAGTAACTGGTGACGCTAAAAGGGGCTTATATATCCTGGTTGTATTAGAAAACGCCATTATTAAAAAGAGGTCACGAATGCCATTGTATTTTCGTTTGTAGAGTATTTCAGTGGAGCACTTTCGTGACGAAGATCTTTGAGTCAGTACTTGAGTAATTGTTGTAAAAAGTATATACTCAATACTCACATACAATACATATGTATCTGTAGGTTATGGTTTATTATTGGTATAATTATTAATTATTGTCATAAATTATGTTGGGGATGACCTAAGAGGAAAAAGGAAGTCCTCACTTCTCGTATTCGTCACATGTAAAAGTGGAAACTCTTGAACAGTCACCTTGCTCTCGAGCTGACTACCAAAGAATCAAATATAGTTAACAATTATTTGATTTATTAAATAATTATCACCTGATCGCGGACACGGAAAGAACTTGGACAGAATTTGATTTTGAATAAGGAAATGAAGCCGTTCTTCGCTTTCGTTTTTATCTGGGTGACCTTTTTCACCACGGCTGGGACCACTGAAGTCAGTACTGGGGCTTCCAATATAAGGACCTCCACGGTGTTACCCGTTGATGCTTCGAGTTCAACGTCCAGGCCAGAAATTCCTCGGAACGAGCATGTGCAGTCTTGTTTCAACACTCCGGTATTTTCTTGAGCTATACATATTTTCATTCCAACTTTGTATGGATTTATTGCCATTTTACGATTACTTTTTGGATTTTCACCGTAAGGCTAACGCTGAGATGAAAGAAGCAGACTTCGCTTGGACCCTCCAGGGCTTGGCCAAGATCATGCGGAAGTTGGGTGACCAATTCGGGCATTCTGGACTCCAGTACAAGCTGGAGAATGTGACTTTGCCAGAGCTTGAGTTATCTGACCCATGGTAATACGAACCGAACTCTTTTCATTGTCTTTAAAATTAAGAAATTTTTTTCGTAAAGAAGTTGTCATTTGTACCGGTAATTTTTTTCAGCATTGTTATCTTTGGTTTTTCTGTTTACAGGGAAATTCGACTACAGACTAGCAACGGAAACGGTAAAGGCCAGGAATTTGGTGCATTGCAAATACTTCAAGTGATTCTCTCCCACAATAGCACCCAAGACCACACCTTAACCCCACAACTTTTCCTTAAAGTCGGTAATCATGTCATTCTTGCGGGAAATATGGAGCGAAAAACGCTTCAAGTGCGAAATGAGTTGAAGTCCCAGCCGGTTAACGCCAAATTACCCAAGAATAAGGTGAAATCTGTAAAGCCACACCCTGCTGCAGCCAGTCCTCCATATTATTCCCATGTATTTGTCTTCAACATATCCCCCCATGAACTTCAGACGATACTAATCCCGACGAATACAGCTGCGGAAAATAACCTGGACTTGATTTTCAAAATCGGCGTTCTAGAAATCGAAACTCCAGGCACAGGTTTATCTACCAATGTCCCAACATCATGTACCGTTACGGGTTTCAATTCGATTTCGGCAAACTTTGAACAACCGCAACGAGAGGAGGCTGGGTATGGCGGGGTGTCAGGTCCCAACTACAAAGGTCGCAAATTTTCTTATGGAACTCCTCGGCCAGTTTAAAGATACCAGACGGACATTTTGTCGGCAATACTGTCGAAATTTTAGGGACAATCAAAAAGGACAAATATTCTCTAAGATTTATGTAATTCTAGACGTGTATTTCGGTTGAAAAATGTGAACACCTCATTCTCAGATCAGGACATTTACACCTCAAATTTTTGCAGAAATATAGATTTAAAAAATTATTTAATTATTATTGCTCCTTGAACATGAATACACAATCGGGCCACAGCACAAATCAAAATTAAAGATCTGGTGTACAAACCTGACTTACAATATCAGGAACTATCGCCTGCAATTTTCAATATATTTCGTTTTATTTTTACAAAAATCATTTAGTTGGACTTAAATTTATTAAATTAAATACATTAATTTATCTGTGTATACACGCACACAGATATACATAAATTAATGCAGAAACATACCTACAAACCAGTCATTGATATTGATTATTAATTAAATATGATTACATAATTCACAAACACTGACCAAAACTGACTAGAACCTTAGTCAGGCGTCACGATCCACGCATTTCAAATACATAATCCTCTCTGATTCTATCGAAAAAGCAAATATTTTTTCAGGCATGGTAAACTGAATCTTTATTGTGAAGTGTTTATAGACATTTAATCAAGTCGTGCTCGCAGTCATTCTAGAAGTGAAGAAACCAGTATGTATTTAAAATGTTTACTGAATAAAAAAATGTATTTCGCATTTCTCACACATGCACTCGGCCACAGCCAATAACCAATATGCATAGGAACTGACCAAATGAAAGTATCTAACAAAATATATTGTATACTTGTTCATAGTACACATAATGTGCATGTTCATTAGGACGTTATTTGTAGGTTTTCCAATTATGACTACGAACTATTGGATTGACCTTACAATTACGGAGTGGCTATGCGTTATTTAAAGCAGGACTGGAAATCTTTGACCTTATATTACATAATTATATCTGTCTGGTTTCTGAAGAAACACTGGACAACATTCTTTTTTCATCATAAAAGATAGAATGATCTCTACGAAAAGATAACAAACACGTGCTCGTCGGAATTAAACATAACATTCACTAACTCAATGTAAGCTGATCTGTATTTGGTTACATCTGCCTTGACATCTGTCTGATTTGCCCTAGTTTAAATTAGAGTTTACACATATCTTCTGAATAAATCTCTAAATAAAGTAAATAAAATTCACGTATGTATAGGTACATAAATGTGCTTTCAAGTGCGTACAAACTGCAAGAAATCATTTTCAGTTTCTGAAGTTCATAAGATCATGCATTCAATAGCATTCCATAATATTTCAAAACAGTAATTAGTCCTAATGTTAAAATAACCCTTCTTCCATTTTTGAAAGTTTATTTTTGAATACTATTTGTCAAAACTATTACTTTTGAAATTATGAGGCCCACCGTCTACAAAACTAGAAATTATATCAGCACAGTTTTCGTATTCTTTTTTGTCTTGAGTCCGAGTAAAGTACAGGCACGTGTTACCGTTACCGGTGAGGAGTCTTTGGAGGCGGCAGCGCAATCCGCGGAGGAGCAAGTGGAGCAAGTGGGTCATGACACTTCTGAGGTCATTCCGACGGATGAAAAGGGTTGCACGTGTCAAGTTGAGTTGCTGAAGGTAAGTTCAGAGTAATTAATAATTATTCATAAGCGACATTTATGGCATGATACACGACAAACAAAAATTCGGACTATGAAATTGTTGAAAATAATACATAATATATTATTATAAAAATAGTTACATTTCATATGTCTTGTATTGTTTAATATTCAATTCAACAATTCTTAGGTGAAGGAGAGCCTCATGAGACTGGAACGTTCGTTTGCTCTGGTAAGTCTTAAGGTAGAACATTTCCGTGCTGGCGGAAATCCAGAGACAAAAAATTATTTCGTGGATTTGATAGAAATTGTCCTACACTTATGTCTTGCTTATCATTTTTTTGGACATACCGGATGTAGTACCGTGATACAGAAATCGAGAGGCAGCACAGTCTCAGCAAAAGAATTCAGCTCATCACCGCCGCCATTGACCAGAATGATGAAGACGAGTGCCACCGACAAACGCAATATCTTCAGGAGCACATCGTAGAGCAAGGCGTCATACAAAGAATCTCCCAATCAGTGTGGCTCACTGTTTCTCAGAATTATTATGAAGAACACTCCCGAACTAGCTCAGACACTGCAAAAAATGTTTTCAAAAAATTTCAATTCATCCTCAAGAACTCATTCCCTACATTTTTTCAGAGCATGTTCATTCAAATCTTTGACGATATGGATGCATCCAAGATGTTTGTTGATGAAGATTCTATAGCGCGGATGGCTCGAATATTAGCCGACGTAGGAATGAAATCCAAACAAAAGAAGAACATGAAAGAGAATAACGTATGGACAAAAGAATTAGAGCAAAGGCTTATTAACCGTTTCTTTTCTAATGTCTTTCTGGTGATGAATTCTACCGACTACGGCAAAGACATAAGGTTGGAACTGAGCAGCCAGTACGATTGGCTCAGGCATGGGTTTTTCGAATCCTTCGTTCATTGTTCTGATCTTGAAGTAATGGATAATGCTGTCGCGACATTTCAAGCCATGAACGATGGAAAGCTGTTTTCATCACCGCAACTGGAATTTTGTAAGAAAATTTATTACAGTGCATTATCCAGTTATCAAGTGTTTCCAAGTCCAAGGAGAGGAAAACTAGCGCAACCGTTGACTAACAGTGAGCTGGAGACTTTCAAAACAGTCTTTACTCGTCGCTATATTCTGGAGAGCATCGATCAAAATATCATTCAAGCACTAAACATCTCCAGTGAGATCCAAGATCTCACATCGTCCACTACTCGCATAATCAACTATTTAAAGAACTTCTGTGCTGATAGCTGGTCTGAACAAAGGGCATACCTTGAAAATGATGTTCTGTATCATCACGCCGTGAAAGCCATTTTGACTGCCATGCAGGACAACACTGTGTCCTATGATCCCACAGATCCAAAATTCCTCGAGATTCTCCAAGCTGTGCAGCAAGTCCCAAACATCCTCTTTTTATTCCCATTTCTGTTGGATGATGTGCAATCTGCAGTATTCACGAAATACGGAAATAATAAAGAGAATTTCCAACTGACAACTGATTTCATCAACAAATTGCACCCGATTTTGAAATACACGGCGTTGAAACAAATTCTTTCATCCATGAGGGAAAACAAACATTTGAATGGCAATCAAGCATTCGTCTTGGCCAGAATGCTCTGGGAGAACAATTTACGGAATGATTCCATTTGGTCTGAGATTCCCCGGCAGGCTCAACTTCTAATGGAGTTCCGTCCAAAAGGATTAAAATGGTGGGTTAAAGTTAAAAGTGATTCCGACGCTGAAACAATCTTGCAAGAAGTGATTTTGAAATCGAATTTTTCCCTTGATCTAATATCAAAAGACTCAGAAACAGTTTATTGCTTAAAGGAGATGGATGACGAAATAATTCCTGACGAGGAAGACTCAGCTAACACTATGACCAACTATTGGATGTTTGATGTGGAAGTTACCGTAAACTACGGTCCAAAACCCTTGCGACTCAGCATTTATCACACAGAGGTTCCATTTTCACCAGGAGTGGTGTTGCCTCCTTCACTAGAGACAGACTCTCAGCTTCTCCAACACCTTCACGACGGACAGCCGAGACATCATCCTGGAAGACGCTTCATTTCTAGTTTCGAGCCGAAACTCGAAGAACATGGAGACACATTCCAATTATTGGTGGAAGATAGTCAGCCTCTACAAGTGATAATGGACGATCAAGGGCAAACTCTGGGATTAGGACTTGGGAAGAATAGTGTCCTAGCGCACTTTCTGGTAACTGAAATGTAAAGCGATAAAATTAATTCATGGATAAAGTAAAGCAGATGCACACAAACATTTTCATTGGGCATTCTAAAACATGTTCTTAATACTTCGAAAAACATTGCTACAGACGAATGTTCTATCCAAGTACATTTAATGTAAAAAAAGCTACTACCTTTCTTGTGATTAAAACTGAAAACGTATGTAATGTATCCTTTTCTGGGATCTACGGGGTACATCTTTTCTGTAAAATACAATGATTAAATCACTGTGGCCCAGCATTAGCTGATGCGGAACGACATGGACACAGGTAATCGCAATTACTACAACACATAATACATTGAATAGGTAAATTTGAAAAGAAAACACAAACTACAAACAATGATACTTAAGTAGTATCGGAGTGTGCTTAAAAGTGCTTACTTACATGCCAACTCTGTATCAACAATGTTTGTTCCTTTGTTCGATGTGTTTTAAAGAGGAGTGTCCAGCAAATTTTCATGCGTGTCACTGGCGTCTATTCAAAGACAATACAAATTAGCGTAATGAAATAAATATTTCATAAGCAAGCACAGATTATAATCAGATCCCAAGAAGCAAGCGTTTTTACAAGGATTAAACGGTTCTCACGAAATCTCTACGCAATTATCACTTGCTCAACTAAGCAAAACACTTTCGTTGTCCTACCCAATTAGCACCTACAGCTTGTTCCCGAATGATTTCATAAACACATTTAGAGTCCTTAGATACCATCCTCAAGCACAAAGGAGCAGCATAACCCCATAGTCAGCATCATCGTTACAAAAGCGTTTTACAAATTACCATTACATCCATCCTGAGACCCACTAACCTACCAAATATTTGTAGAACTTACATTTTAGTACGATTTTATGTCACGGGAAATCACGTGCACGGAAAAACTTGATACATGATCCTGGATTGAATCCGGAAGGAGTTCAAACTAGCAAAATACAGTACAGAATAAACGGGAAGGCGAAACATCAGGTTCTGACATGTATCCCTCCATGTCCTGGAGCAGTCACCTTCCAATAATACATTTTCGGTCTCCGTTTTCTTTATAATTTTGTTTGTTGGTGATCTTGACAAAAAAACTTGGCCTACAAGCAACGATATGGTTGCTCGTCTAGATCAGGTACAAAGTTTCTTCCTCCTACTTTTCTACCTTTTGGGACTCGTGGTCGAACTCAGGTCACAATGTTGGGGCATTCAACCCGTGAGTTTTTCTTTTTTCCTGTAAATTAATAACCACAACAATAACCATTAAAATCCAAAAAAAACTCTCAAAGCACCAGAAACAAAAAGGCAATAATTGCAACAACCAAAGCTTAATTGATTTCAGAAAATCACCTAAGGGACGTCCAAAATCAATGTGATACCAATTTAAAAGAAATTTAATTATTATGGAAAATTACATATAGGATCTACAAAATTCGGTGGAGTGTAAAATGTACCTTGGGCAGAACAATGACACCAACGTGGATTGTTCCGGAAGATTTTGGGTGGGCGATCAAGTATTTTACCGATGCAAAGACAATTATGTCCCTTCCATGGGCGTCCCACTGGATGAATTTGGTGACACGTGGCAATCGGTCATATGTCAAAGTAATCACGTTTGGTCCGGACTTCATGAATTTACCAATTTTCAATGTAAAATAGGTATGAACATATTCACTAATTTTACTGTTATTACAAATTACAACTGTTTTATCTTAACACTTAACAATTTAAGTTACTGCACTTGTAAGAAAACCAAATAATGCGCTAATTTTCAAACGACATGAAAACCTTTTGTTCACATTTTTAGCGCATGGTGAATTTTGTAAACGAAGAAAAAGTTTCTCACTAATTGTTTCCAAGTTTTCATCTCCAATTTTACTCATATTTTTACTGTAATCCGTGATAACATGTTAACTTTAATACCAGGCGTACTTGCAAAAACACTTTTAAATTCTCATTTGTACAAATTTGGAGATTACGGCAAATTCTACGTGGACGACAATGGAGTGCTGCTGATTCTGAATGGGAAGCAAGTTTCTCCGATGGATTTCCCCTGGCATGCGGCTCTCTTCCAGGTGGATCAAGATGACCCGACCCCGGAATACCAATGTGGAGGAACGTTGATTGAGCCCAATTTTGTTCTAACGGCCGCTCATTGCACCTTCCA
>JAQGBT010004105.1:0-17513 GCA_034698585.1 Disparrhopalites patrizii | reverse complement strand
CACTTAAATTAAATTCACTTAAATTAAATTCACTTAAATTAAATTCACTTAAATTAAATTCACTTAAATTAAATTCACTTAAATTAAATTCATTTAAATTAAATTCATTTAAATTAAACACTTAAATTAAATTCACTTAAATTAAATACTTAAATTAAAAATGAGATGGCCATGGAGAGTTCTCCAGTATGCTCCTTGAAAGAATACTCCGCGGTGGGATTCCCCGGTGTTCTCCCTCAATGCAAATATTACATAATACTAAACTCGGAGGCATTCTTTCGAGGAGGATCGCTCCGGGAGGAATCCAAGCTCTGCTATACTGAACATGAAAGAATTCCTCCCGAAAGCATCCTCCCCATTCCTCCCCGCTTACACGGGTCATCTCTCCCGGACGTCGCGACTTCCCGTCAAATCTCAAAAGAATCACGGGGCATCCAAATGTAAGGTAGGAGGGCGCCCTCCAAGAGCGTTCCAACGGGAAATATCCACGGGACATGCTCTTGGGAGAACTCGTCCGGAAGGGATTCCTTTTCCCTGACGCGCCTATACAAAAATGATTCCTCCAAAAACATTGTCCAGAAGCATCCTTCCGGGGGAAGGACGTGTCCGTCCTCTTACCTTACCTTTGCATTCTTCCCGGGAGAATCCCGACGCTGGTTAATTCAGTTTACGCGGGTTCCACACAGTCCCCATTCTGTCCGTGTGGAAGACGGGAGGTGAAAGGCTGGAGAGCCCGTGGAGCCCGTGGAGTAAGTAGAGGTAAGAAGAGGTTCGTGTGGGGCTGTGGGGCTGTGGGGCGAGGGCGACGGGGGAATGAGTAAGAGTATTCCTGTGATGCCCAGTGGAGGACCCTTCCTCCTTCCGCCGTCCTGGCCACTCCCGCGCCAGTCGTCCCCACCCCGTCATATTGTCCGCGTCCACACGAAGACGTCCGCAAGAAGGAAGAGGAGCTTGGAACTCCCGTGGAACCGTGGAAGTGTCTGACGGCCTACACTCTGACTCTGTCACTATTGACTATGCCCTTTGCACTTCGCACTTGTTCATTCTCATGCACTACACACGACACACTTGCCAACATGTCACATGGAGAAAACACTTTGCTGGACGGAGGTGGCCAGGTGAGGCTGTACAACTCTGTACACTGTAGACTCTGCGGACACGCTGTCCGCTAGAGCCTTGTCCAGTTCTACTTCATTCAACAATTCATACTCAGACGTACTATGAGTATTTACGTCTCCTCCCCTTCGCATTTCGCACATGGACAAGTCCAAAAGTGAGCGACCCATTCTTCCTTATCGCTTCACTTGTTTTCCTCCCTTCTGCAGATGCTTCACTCTGACATCTCATCTCCGCTAATGTGAGGTTCCAGTAGGAACCACTCGCACTCCTAGCCTAGAAATATCAGTGGGAGGAATGAGTGCTGGAGAAGATACACGTGGGTGTCAGATGTACAGGGAATAGGCCCAGTATGGACACTTCTACTAATAGGTTTGGCGTAGCTCCTTCCGCACATTCCTCACTCTCTCTTTGTCGTTATCACACGGAGCTAATCTCACCATCTCACGGACATGGCGCAGACCCTCTTTTGTGTCACTCATAAGCATTAAGTTCACTCCCAGCACTGACCTATAATTGAATTCCCTCAAAGAGTCGGAAATGGCTAGGCGACGGGACAACATGCACGGAAGTTCCATGCAGCTAGTGCTACTGTGCACTTGTGCTATACATAATTAGGTATATATGTACCTATCTATATTAGTGTAACCCGAGCGTAGCTACCTACATTTACATGTATGTATTTAGTGTTTACAATCACAAATTGTCATTCTCATCCTTCTGATCAGGAGCAGATTACAATTCATATCATCCAGTTCCAGTACACGCACATACATGACTGTCGTGCCCGTTGTAGGCTGTCGGATGATCATGAGTGCAAGTTTGACATGCGCGCCTGGAAGTCCTAGCAGAAAACCATTCCCAGTTGCCGCTCAGCATGCACACTTCAGATAGAGTATACACATACATACATATACATACATTTAGGGAGACAGCTTCCTAAATGTGGGTGTGAATGTGAGGTGTGGTTGTCGCAAAACTCCCTTCCTGCGCTCAGGACTTGTACATAATGTGTAAGAAGGGGAGATTGGGATGCAAGGGTAGGCCTGATTCGCTGGAGAGAAGAGATATGTGGACATATATGCATTATGTATAGGAAATAGGAACGGACAGTATTACCTGAAGAGGCCTGGAAGGTGGTTGCAGAGACTAGCTGGGGCGCCCTTGTGAGGACTACGGCGCTACACAGGGCAGAATATGAAAGGCTCCTCCTCGGACTCGGACAGATGAGTCCATGTGCTGGTCAGCATGGGTGTGATCGTGAGTGCGGGAGTGAAGGCCTCTGGACGTCTTCCCAATCCCTCTCTCACTCATTTATGAGATGTATGGCTGATGTGTGGCGACGGCGGGGATTGACATAGAGCTAGAACTCGGTCCGTCGTCCATGCAGTGGGAGAGTGGAGAGTGTGGGACGGTGGGAGTTGGAGTGCTCATTCCTTATTCCAGGCTGCATGTGGCATGAGGCATGAGGCAGGGGAGTGCGAGGGCAGAGGACAAAGTCCTCTCTCCACTCAACTCAGAGTCCAGGAGATAAGAGGGACGAGGGAGCGCAGAGCGCACTCCAGAGTGGCTGGGCATATCCATTGCTGGGAATGCCAAATCCCAAGCAACGTCCAGGGCATGAGGCACGACAATGTATGACAAGGTCCAAGTGCAAGCATGGGAGGCTTGGGAGGACATAACTGTCTTGGCCTCTTCTCTCTCACGCCCGTCTCCAGGTCTGCACCCACACCTTCCTCTCTCATCCCTCATCCCCTTGCTCATCTCTTCCTCACTCTTCTCACTCCCAATTTCCCTATCGCTCAGCGAGCTAATCCACTCAGCTCTCTCTACTGCTACTCCCGTTGCATCCATGTATTAATGTGACCAAGTCAAATTGCCCGCAAATCCAAGTGCGATACACTCCACTGATTGACTGATTATCATCCAAGCATGACTAGCATTGCTCTGTCCTCTCTGCAACAGAAAGACGATTGGAGCGGAGACTCTTCCTAGCTTTCTCCTGGAATCCAAAGCAACAATAGGCTAAGGCAGCTAAGGCAGGTCTCTCAACTGGAGAAATGCGCAGCACTCAATTGTGTCCCTGTGCTTTGTTGGCACAGCGGACACAATCTGCTGGACCAGAGGCTACTCTCCAGCTCAAAATGCAGTGCCGTGTTTGATTACCGCGAATTTCAGTCGCATTCCTACTCGCACAGAATGGTATAGCAAGTATATAGTGTATCTGAGTATATCTATGCATATTGCGCTGTCTTCAATGGGTGCAGAGGTAGACGCTCTCTAACAAATAAGGCTCTGACTCTTTGACCTTTGTATTTGCATTTCCTTCCCGACCTTACTCGCTGGGTAGTGCGATGTAGCAATTAGAGCGGCACTCTTCATGTGTAGCTACTCGTCATTCTGGTAAGTTAAGCCATGAGCGTACCCAGTCTAAACATCTAAAGCTAGCTCCCAGGGAAGCGTTCCAAGTTGTGTTTCAGTCTGCATTTCTCTCACACGGCGACGAGTTTGGAGATCAAGTTCCAGTTTTACTTTGAGACACTTTGCGAACATGCACATACATATGTACAGATATATGTATATCTCTTTCAGTTAGTCGGAATCTGGTTTTTTCGGATATACGGATCTGAGGAATGGCAATCAAGCTCGGAAAGCTGACAACACCGGCGAAAGTAGAGTTCGGACTGGAGAATGGGATTCGGATTTTGACGGCCGAACAGGAATTGGGAGCGAAAAGCAGGCCAGCAGGTTGCTCCGAGTCATCACCCGCATTCTCCTTCCTAGAAGCATTCGAGGTTGGCCGAACCCAGTTTCGCCGCCGACTGAAACATCGGCCCGGCGCTAGGTTTTGGCCTCATACTCTCGCAATTTTTATCGCGTCAGTTTCAAAAATATGCAATTTTTTTGATGTTTTTACTGTGCAATTACAACGTTGGAAAACCTTCGTGTTTTCGGCGGAACTTACGCCCAGATGGCGCGGTTTTTGCACCTTTTTAACCGCGCAGTGAAAATCCCGCCCCAAGAGGTGGAGGATTTTTCACTCTGCGCTGAAACTGCGTTCAGTCGACGCACAAATATTACCTGTAGCGCTCTTTCCGACGCAATTCTGAATCGGCTCCCGTATGAATAATTCCTGTGCTTTGCGCCTCGTTGCACCAAGTTACTGAGCTTTGTAAGCTGTATAAGGACGAGTATCAGGAAAACAAACCTCGCTCATGTTATGAAATAAATACGTCCCGTCATACGATGATGCATTAAATAGTTAAGGAATTCAAATGATTTCGTGTAGCTACGGAATGTGGATGTGAATTTTGGTAATGATCCAATACCCGATCATTCCATCTGCAGTGACAATACCAAGACTACTTCTGACTTGTGTCCGTGTACTTAAACGGAGAAATGAAAAACTAGCTGATCAGGATCGTAAAGCATCAGAGCTTCACAATTTCGCCTTGTGTGCAATCCAATACAGATAGGTGCATGACCTGGTAGCATTTTACTACGCCTTGCCCTGCGACGTGAGGACGGGACCGGGACTTGGGCGCAGCTCCAAGTTTCAATGTTAGGTAGGTATTAAAGTATTTAGGCCTCATAGTATTTAACTACTTACCCAAATCAATCCACGTGACGCATCAATCCAGTTGACGAACAGCTGTCCAATAATAATACGTAGAGAGGTAGACGATAGCTAGCGGATATCCAGATACTAAGCACGCATGTCTTGGAATATTTAATTTGCTTCCCTCAAGTCAAGGAAATGTCTGGTCTGATGAATATGCCCTTTGAGCAAGCCGTGGACAGTTAAAGGCGCGGTTTACCAATTCCACGTCATCAAATAATCAAGACGAAAGGGCATTCAAAAATCAGCTCAATGCAAATCAATGGCTCATTCTCCCCACCCGCATCACCATCTTGCTCTTTCTTAAAGGTGTATCACATGACAAAGCAGAAAAGGATTGTTTTCTGCATTTATTGGGCAATGGGTAATCCCAGGATGAAAGTGAATTTGTTGACGTTGAAGTGGTCTCAGTGGATACAAAAGTGGGTGGTGAAACAGAGTTTGATGCATGGATGGACTTGTGTGTCTGACGTCGGAAATGTCTTGGCTTCGTACTTGCTACCCTGCAATTTGATGGGCTCAGGAACACTCCCACCAACCAAGCGTCCAGACTTCCATATCCCAGACCCCTTTCTACCTCTAGGACTCTAGGTCATGCTTTCGCAAGATTTGGAATGTAGGGGACAGCATAAGAAATGGCCATATGTCCATAGTTATTTCAGTGACCGACGGTGGGAGCTGGCACTGCTGGCAGTGTCATTCCCACTCGCTTCTTCCTTATTCTTCATATGCCGCACGCCTGACCATGCCATTCATGCTGTTAAACAGTCCAGCCTTCAATTTGTACTGCTTTGTGGGGAAACTCCGGGATGATTGAAGTGAAACCAGATCGAGGATTTTATTTTGGCATCAAGACCCAGTCGCCCCGAGAATATGCTTTAATTTCCTTCGTGTCTATTGAAGCTTCGCGGGGTGTGAACGTGTGAAGTACTGATATATGGGGTGTGAAAAAGGCTAATGGTATAATGCACAAAATTATGCGGAGCACGGCAATGAAAGATTAGTCTCTCGTTATAGTAATTGTTGACTGTTGACACGCGAGGTGAAGAGAAGCGGAAAGCAGAAATAACTACTAGTAAATAGAAAGGGGGTGGTAGAATGTAGGAATTAGGAATCCTACATTGCTTCTCATTTTTCCTCCAATGCTTGTATGTGTGTAGCTGTGGTCGTGCTGGATCGGCCATCGGCCATCGGTCACTCGGAGACTCCAGGGGACAGTCTACGGTCTACGGTCTACGGTCTACAGCCACTTGTACTTACCCTCACCTTCCGTCTGTCCTGTGTCGTCCCATCACCTTCAGATTGCTAAGGGGATTCCAACGCCTAACCACTCCATCCACTGGTTCAAAATTATCCACCGCGCCCCGTTCACCCCCCTTCACTTCGCAAAAGTAATGGAGCTCCCAAGATGCATCTTGCTAATAACGTTTGCGAAATTGAAATCATGGGAACTTTTGATGCTCTTGCAGTTTGCACAAAGGATGTCTACCAACTCCCTCTTTCAATCCTTTTTCCAAGTAGTTACTCACTTCCACCGAGCAGGCAAGTGGCAAGGGTAGGCTATAATAATTGTTTATTTGTGAAGACATGCAGAACGGAATCAGTTCAAGTTCACAAGACAAACTGTAGGCTCTCCATTCCCTATCCTAGTTTTCACTTGTTCCTCCACAGTTAAGTAAAGCTCTTAATGAAATGGCAGTTTTAATGCAACAGTTGTTTAGGCTTTACTGTCGCATGCGTCAAGTATCCCAGCACACAGCACTGAGCTAGCTGACGGCGCAACCCATGGACACAAGTGACTAACAATAGGATATCTTGCCGACATGTGTGTTACAAAATGGGAGCTACCGCCGTGCTCCTGAAGGCATATTTAAAAAATACGGAAGATATGAAATGTGATTGGTCTAAACTTTCATTGACACAGGTTCTGATTTGGATTGTATCATGATCCGTCCGCCCATAATTCTCCAGAAGTTCTGCAGGTTGCCATTTATGGAGCTACTACAGAAGGGTCGGGCGTAACCTAACCTTTATTTTCTCAGTTTTTGAATCCTGTTTTCTTGAATTGGGGAAGTTACAGACAATAGTCATACCCTTCCCGGAAAGCCCATTTATTAAGCTTTAGACCAAATATAAAATGTCTCGCATAAAGTGACCTGACCTTGCGAGAGACCATGGCCAAAAAAGCGCGTCATTTTAAAAGTTTCCAAATCGCACAAAAATTTTTTGGGCACACTTTACAAAAAATTATCTGTACATTTACATTGTCATGTTAAAATTATGTTTCATAATTTTCTTAATAGTATTATTTGCATCGAGACTACTTTATATTTTATACTGCCCGGTCAGTTTTACTAGAAAAAAATGGTTTGATTAAATCAGTGGACCTCAGAGCTCACCCTGATTTCTTTTATATTCGGGGTTTTTGAATTTAAACTTGCCTGTCACCCGCGATGATTCCGAATCACCCGGGTAATGTGTGACAATGTAAATTTAATTGCTGTTCTAGTAATATACGGAGGTCAAAATAGTCAGAAATTTAGAGTTCCATACTCACCAGGGAAGTCTCGTCTCGAAAACCGATTTTCGGTGTGGAAAAATGTTTTTGTGGGAAACTTTTTGTAAATGCCATATCTCCGACACGAATTGTCATATTTATATGCAATTTTTATATTTGTACGGTGATTTGCCTTATTTATGTGTGTATGCATTAAAATTACCAAATTACATAAAACCGGACCGTGGAAATCAGAAAGTTGCGCAAAATAAGGCGCCTGACCCATCTGTATACTTTCACACATTCCCTGACTAAGAGGCTGACAATGAGTTGAATTCGGTGCACGCCCGACGGGGAAAGCCGTCATGAAAGCCTACTAAATTGTCCCGAAGAGCACCTGTCCGGGTCAGGCCAGGAATAGCCAGGAATAGCCAATAATAAAGTCTATAATGGCTGCCGCTTATAAAGCCTATAACGGATACGTGGAAAGTTATCGGCTGTCCACTATCGACTATCGGGACATGGGGAATGAGACATCGCCAGGCGGTGTCAAGTGTCACCTTCCAGAACTCTCCCGCACCCGCTCCGCTTCTAACGCTGATAACGCTGATAACGGATTCCCATTATCAGGAGTCTAGAGTGAAAGTGCGGGCCGGAGGACATGGCTATTACCAGATGACATCCCGTGAGAATACGGAACTCGTTGGACTTGTGCTAAGGACGGAAATCCGAGACTTGTTTACTCCCGGCCTAGGCTAAATGCCCGACAGCCAAACATTGAAAGCCTTCAGAGTTGAGACTACGCAGGGAGAAGGGCAGGACGGCAGGAGGCGAAGAGAGGTGGCGTTGTCTGAAGGAGGACTCCGCTGCGCTCTCTCAATGACTATTCCCTCGTCCCTCCTCGCTTCTCAACACTTTCTGCCTTCTCAGCTGCGCTCTCCAGTCTTGTGGGAGCTCAAGTGCTTCTCCAAAGGAGCCACACGATTCAGTCTCGCATGCATGGTGCAGCGCTGGAAAGCAGGCATTCTCACTGTCTAGCTTTTGTCTTACATGTCTAAACTTTTCTCTCATCTTAGCAAGCGCGCTGACATTCCACATATCTAGGGAACTGGGGGTTTTTGTGGGTTGGGAAGTTAGGTGGAAAGGCTCATGTGTGAGAACGTGACGTGGTGCTCCTTAAAGTTATCCACGTCCATGTGTGAGTATGTTGGACGGTACAGGGATAGACGAGTATTTGTTTTGGGAAAGGCCGCGGAGATGAGGCCGAGGGGATTTGTGTATAAGAGCGGAAGGTGGTGGTGCGAGGGGGAGAGAGAGTGAGAGAGAGAGAGAGAGAGAGAGAGATGGGGCAGGGGACGAGAGGACGGGGGAGAGCTGAGTTGCTAGGATAATGCTGGTTTGGTTGGTTTGTTGGTCTGATGGTTTGTTGGTTTGGTGGTGGCACAGGCCTGCGGCATGGGATTTGGAATGCGGCACTAATAATGACTGGCCCTGAGTTGTTCTCTGCCCTCATGATTGAGCTCGCTCTGAGAGATGAGGATGGATGATGGGCTGTTGGTCTGATGGCTGCTGAGATCCCTGTGCACTCTGCACTCTCCGCACACCCTCTCCTTGGGACTGACAGAGAGAATGTCTCCCTCCCAGCCCTCTTCCCTCTCTTCCCTCTTTTGAGTTGGGAGGCCGAGGCTGCGAGTGGATTAGTGGATGGGTGGGAACTGGGGATGCCTCAGCTCAGACCTGGGACTTGGATCCATAGGCCGAGGGCTTAATGAACAGCTTCCTACATACCTACTTTCATTTATTCTACTTAAACTCTGCGTACCACATTGAGGTTGACTTCCCCATTGCTTTGCTCGACCCTCCTGCCTCAGCCACTGAGCCACCTCTCCCATTGTCCCCCTTTCCCCTTTCCTCACACACCATATTTTCGAGCTCGCTTTTGACAAGGAGACCAGAGCAGTGATCGTCTCGTCAACAAGACCATCCCTGAGGAGAGCCAGCTCCAGACTCGCGTCCACTCCCCGTCACAGTCCAGGTCACATCCAGAGGGAAGAAAGTGTGAGAGTGAGAGTGAGAGTCCTGTCAGCCTCTTTCATTGACCCCTCAGAGTCTCCTCCTCATCCACCATTCACAACGGGAGCCGAGAGAGTTTACGTTTTCCCCAAGCTCATGAGGTACGTCCTGGATACTTGACCTACTCATTTCGGGGAAGTCCCCGCCTTTCTCCAGCGCCTCCACTTGCCCACTCCCACCCTCTTCTGTCTTAGACAAGGAGTGGGAAGTCGGGAGGTGCGGACGTTCACACGTCCGGGGCTCATTATAAGATTAAGGGGAGGATTGGCTTAGGAGCAGGGTAGGATTTCCCTCCTCCGCCTCTCCCGCATGTGTGGCGGGAGAAAAGGAGCTACAAGTGGGCAAGGCCTTTGCTCCTGGACGGCGACGGAAGGTGTTCGGGGAAGGGCCAGGGGAGCCCTAGGAAGTGAACAGCTGTCCAAACCGGGTCACTGGTTCTGCGCGCAGATGGGACTCCAAAGGCTTCTCATTGTGAGTCCTGCCATGAGTGGGATTGGATAAGTGATCAACTCTTGTCCTTCTTTCCAGGTCCAAGGAAGAGGAAACGATGGGTTCCAAGATCGGCTTTGGGTTCTCCATGTTCATCACGGGCTTGTTCTTAACCGCCTCCCTCGTCCTCGTCATCGTCTGGGTCACGCTCTACCGCGGGGGATATGCATGGCAGGTGTGTAGAGACATTGTAGACATTGTAGACATTGTAGACATTGCAGACATTGCAGACATTGTAGAGGGATTGGCCATTCAACAAGTTCCTCCTTATCAAGAACATCTCCCTTCCCGTCCTCCTCCTCACTCCTCACTCCCGCTTTCCTCCCTCTTTCCTGGGCTGAGTGCGACTTGAGGCTGTCCGCACCACTGTACAACCAATCCGCAGACATCTCAGACAAATCTTCCCGAGTTAAACTTAACCCGAATCCCAACCTCTGGAGAGAAGTGAAGCAAATCAAGTGAAGGGGGAATCCTGCTTTTCCCGGCTCTTCCCTCTTCACTTGGTTCCAGCACACAACCCGCAGCTCGGTTCTCGGTTCCCATTCCACCTTTGCGAACAGTGAGAGCATTCCAAGTTAACTGGCTGGCGCTCACCCGCATGTATCTATCTGTAGTTACTTAAGTTGTTTCATTCATTTGAAAATGTGTTGCAGACGGAGCCCCATAAAGAGTTCAACTTCCATCCCACTTTGATGGTCGCTGGCTTCATCTTCTTCTCCGGATTCTGTAAGTCTCTCCTTTAACCTTCCATTCTAATGTAATGAGAGAAGGTAAATGTAAAATCAAGTGCGAGAAGCGCACGTTGCCACCAATTTTATTGTCTCGCCTAACGTTCCATGTGATCAAGAGAAAAGGGGGAAAGATATAGCGACGGGGATTATTGACGCCCGCTCTCGCGCTTGACCAAAAACTTATGCTCGTTTCCACTCTTAGTGACCAGAATTCTGCTGGGTGATATGGGTCAAAGTTGTGCAAATAATAGGTATTAGTGGCGAGAACATGGAGGGTCGTGAAGAGGTGAGGTTGTGGGGACCGTTGGAGTGTAGCCTCATTACGAGTTTCTCTCATTATCATTATTATCCAATTGTTCGGGAGATATTGTTTCCTGGATGCGCGAACGCAGGCATTGAGAGGCATAT
This sequence comes from Disparrhopalites patrizii, assembly GCA_034698585.1. Taxonomy (NCBI): domain Eukaryota; kingdom Metazoa; phylum Arthropoda; class Collembola; order Symphypleona; family Sminthuridae; genus Disparrhopalites; species Disparrhopalites patrizii. The sequence goes on along the minus strand of JAQGBT010004105.1, from coordinate 6,580 downwards.
ATTAGATGTGTTGACTGGAGGAATGCCTGTGGTCACGGGATGGAGTTAGGCGCGAGGCGAGATTGAGATGGAGGAAGACTATATTGGTTCTGTATATTGGGTCCTCTATATTGGGATGGCCTGCCTACTGACGCTCCCAGCTCAGCTCCTTGTTGATGGGATGCTTGACTTATTGTGAATCATTGTGAATTGCAGCCATGTTGTTCTACCGGATCGGAACGTGCTGTCAGAAGATTGTGGTCAAGTTGCTCCACACGGTCTTCCACATCTTCACCATCGCCTGCATCGCCATGGGCTTCCTCACCGTCTGGGACTCGCACGAGCTCCGGAACCCGAAAATCCCGAACTTCTACTCGCTCCATTCCTGGCTCGGACTCACCACCATGGGACTCTTCGCCATTCAGGTCTGCGTAGCTCTTGTGAAGCCCTCCATGCACGTCCTTTGCTTTCCTTCACTGACTTTCTCCCTTTTCCCTTCCAGTTCGTCGTGGGCTTCTTCAGCTTCCTCATCCTCCTCTGCTGCGAGGGTCGGACTGCGGCTTGCCGAGCCGCCATGGTCCCAACACATGCCACCTTTGGGATCATAACCTTCGTCATGGCCAGTGCAACAGCCATCAGTGGGATCACAGAAAAGGCTCTCTTTGAGCTCAAGTGAGTCCTTCTCATTACCCATACATTTCCTGTTTCTTAGTTCTAGTCTGTACGTAATGGTGTGGGGGGGGACGCTCATTGGTCGCTTTGCAATTAAAAGTGGAGGATGTGAAATGATGTGGCCATGTGGCTAGGGCGGGAGCGACGCCAGATGAGACTCAGGATGAAAACGCCGAATGCTTCACAGACAAGAACACCCAATTTACTCCCTGGAACTCCTATATAACAAGATGTAGACAATTTATGCATGCACATATATTCAGCTCGTTGGAATGCTAGCAAGGGAAACTTTCACAATTGTTATGCGAAACAACAAAATTAATAACTGCCCATGTTGAGATAGTCCAGTTCCATACACCGCACGTCCATACGCGGGTCTTCCTTCTTCCTATACATCCTTTATCTTTCCGCCTCGTTCCTTTCCATTTCTTTTACACTCTTTTATTTCTCCTGTACAGATATACACATAGTGAGTAAAGCAGCCATGCTTTCATTTCTCTTATTGTTAGACTGGTCCTTCCACCAATTAGCTCCTCCTCCACACGCTTCGCTCTCCCCTGTCTGGCTTCGTAGCACTTGGCAATTAAAGACAATTGTTCAAAAAATTATTTTCTCCGTTAGGATATATGATAAAGAAACTATTTTTTATCCCTCCTGACAACCTTGCCAAAGGAACTTGTTCATTTTGGTACTATAGTCTTCAATTAGCACGGTGGAGTGCGGGTGGAAGCAAGAAGATGTCTTCTCAGGACATGATCTCTCATCACATGAAGAGTGACAAGTGTATGTTGGGAAGAGACAGCCCTGTCAAATACTAGATGAGGTGGCTTCAGCGCTGTTAAATAGATAAATATATATGAATCCAGCATTCCCGATTGGAAGTAGCTACATTTGTCTCGGAAGGTTGCCCTGTGATTATGAACTGACCCTGCAGTCTGATAGTCTGATAACTGCTCCTGGAAGAAGCAAGGTAAAGAGAGGTGGGAGACGTGAGGGAGAGTGAGGGAGAGTGAGGGATGGAGAGACTCACTCCGCCGGGAGCTAGTCCTCTCCTGAGTCTCCTGAGGACTGTCGCTGTCACTGTCACTATGACTACTGACTGGGAGGGGGCCAGTGCCATGCGAAGGGCTATCATTGCTGTTCCCAAGTCATGTTGATGCTCTAGCCTGGGATGGACTCAGCCTGAGGACTGTGAATGTGGGTGTGGGGCTGAGGCTTGGACGCGATTTACTTGTGATGTGCAAGATGTAATGTGCCTTGTGTTTGTGTTTTTGTTTGCTCAGGGACAAGTACGCGAGTTGGGGGACGGACGAGGCGATCATCGTGAATGTGCTGGGCGTGGTGATCGCGGCGGCGGCCATCTCCATCATCTTCACCCTCCACGGTCGTCCCGCCACGAAGCTCCCGATTCGCATGACCTACCACACTGACCTCTGATGAGCCTAGAGAGCCTCCGCGCAGCTTCCACGTGAACGTGACGACGCTTTAACGCCATTACTATTGTTGATTTTTTTGTCAATGCACAACAATTGCAATACTCATTCCTTTGTCCCTGCATGATGCGCAGCATGCTCCCCTTCGTTGAAGAGTTAGTGGTCAGCCGTGACCTTGGAGGCGCGCTGCGCCTCAAGCTCAGCTGTCCACTCGCCACCATTCCTATGGTTCAAGGATATAGCTTTTACTTGGTTTCATGTCTGTACATTGTTGTTATTATATTATTCTATACATACATATATATCTACGCAAATGCAAATGTTGTACATGCGAAGTACGGAAGTACAAAAGAAAAAGGGCAATCAATTGCATAGCCATTAACAATATAAAATGTATATTATTATTCTTTTAATTATTTGTAATCAACCCATTGACCCACTTGCAATGCAAGGGAGAAATGCAAATCCTTGTGTAATCCTTGTGCCTCACATTCCTTCTGTCGTCCGCTGCTTCCCGAGTTCCCGACAGGCTACACCGCTCCTTTTCCTAGCAAGAACAATAATGCAATGCGGACGCGCTTGTCCCACAGTAGTTCAAAGGCGGATTTAAGAGTAAAAATGAGTAAACTAACCTCCGAGAATGATGCTGTCAATTTCGCTAATGTAAATTAAGTTAATTTTGATGTACCAAATAAGGACTGCGGATGTGTCCGGCTGGGAGAAGAAGCGGCTCGTTCCCTCGCACTCGTCCGATTCTAGTGCTCCGTCTCCGCTTGGAGCTCCAGAGGTCTCAATTGTCTGGCTCAATTGTCCAGAGCTCAATCTGATTGGTAGCTAGTGGAGCCCCGCTTATCTCCCACCAGCCCACGCCTGCTTCAGCTTCCTCCAAGCACTTCCTCGCACATTACCAGTCTCAGCACACTCCTCTCTTCCCTGGGCTTATGGACAGCAATTCCTTGGAGAGGCTCACAAATCCTCCGCTGCGCTTCATCTCCACTCCCTGCGCGTGGAATGAACATCTTGGCCTCATCTGCTGGATCCGGCGAGTGCGAGACTGCGACACTGCGACACTGCGACACTGCGACACTGCGAGACTGGGACCTTCCCATCCTGGAGCTGCAGGAATGCAAGTAGAAAGTGTGGGCGGAGCTCAAACTAGCCCGCTTGCACTACATTCTGTCTTCAGAGATCCAATCATTCATGTATTCATTTGCATATGTATATGTATACTCTCATCCCCTCCATTTTTGTGCCGCTTTTGCTCTGTAACAATTTGATTAATAAAGAGACCTTACATTACAAAGTACGAGCTACACTTCATCAAGGAAGTTCATCAAGGATGATAAAGTACGAGTGTTTGGCTTCCTCACCATTTCATCATCTCATCATCCGTCATATCTGCCTCAGGGCTTTGCCTTGAGATAAGCTCCTCCTCCCACAGTCACACGGAGGAAGAAAGCTCCAGTTTTCTGACAGTGCTCCAGAAAGCTTCCGTTTCCTGAGGTGACATCCTCATCCCACGCAGTCGCAGCATTCATCTATGCACAATGAGTAGCAATAAGACCATCATAGGAAATAATTAGTCCAGACTTCTCCTCACCCTCGCTTCCGCACTCATCCTGCGTGAGTTGTTCCCTGGACGTGGAGAGTGGGCAGGAAAGAGAGGACTCCAGAGCGGCTCTGGAGCTGGAGTGTGAGGACATCCAGGGACTCCTACCCGGGGCCGGGCTCACATTGAAGGTGAAGGAGGAAAGGTGGAAGGAGAGGAACTGGGACAACTGAGCAACTGGGACAACCTCCCACTCTTCTCCTTCACTTCCGGCCGTGTGGCGCTCTGGGCCCTGAGCGTCCAGGGATAACAACTCACAGACATTCGTCCTGTCCTCGTCCTCAGCGCTGGCACGGCCGCGTGCGACGGAACGATCAAGCTTCCCAATACTCTCTTGAAGTGGAACAGGAGTGAGGGATTTCTACATCAACTCTCGTCTGCTTCCCATACAAAGGGCCGTAAATATAAAGTGGGATCAGTCCTGGAAAGGGAGTAAGCTCGGAATGAAGGGCGGTTAAGCTCGTCTCTGAAGACACCAGGGATTCCTGCTCTGGAATTGGACCTCATGAGCGGGAATGTGGAGGTGGTGAAGCGGATGCGTGCGTGACAGGAAAGCATCCCGGGTCCCGGACCACTTCACATCCCTTGGTTTGCGCAAGCACCCGGGAACCTCCATGGTGTCTGCAACAGGTAATACTTAGGAGCCTCCATGGTGACGGCGGGCAGAAGTGAGGGACGTGAGAGAAGTGAGGGAAGTGAGAGAAGTGAGGGAAGTGAGGGAAGTGAGAGAAGTGAGGGAAGTGAGAGAAGTGAGGGAAGTGAGGGAAGTGAGGGAAGAGAGGGAAGTGAGGGAAGTGAGGGAAGTGAGGGAAGTGAGAGAAGTGAGGGAAGTGAGGCTTTGACCAAGGACCTCCGAGTGTCCGAGTGCTAGTGAGGTGGGTCCAGGTTGGATGGGGAGAAAGCTCCTTGATGTCCTGTTGTCCTGTTGCCTGAGGGAGTTGGAGTAGTTGTGAAGTGGGCAAGTGGAGAATGGGGGGCTTAGGCATAAGTTTCCATTTCGGTGACGGAGGGAGGGCCGAAGCTCTCTCTCCGCCCTCGCTCCAAGGTGTGGAGGGGAGAGTGGTCCGTGAAGGCGGAGGGGGAGCAGGGTCTTCTTCCTCGACAGAGCTCTTTCCTCCCCTCCCGCCCCGACCCGCTCCTCCGGCAAAAGATGTTCCTGACGGACACTCGGAAGTTCCTCCCGCTGACACAGTAGAGGAGGAAGTTGACGCTGAAGTTCATGTTGAAGAGGATGTTGGCCCAGAGCTGGGCCGCAAAGAGCGCCTCTTGCCCAATCTTGATGGACCAGAAACTCTGGAAGTGAACAAGGAGGAAAACATGGTAAGACACTTTAGTTTCTCTCTCTGGTTCTGCCGCGGTCTCGCCTCGCCAGCGATGAGAAGGGAGACGGGACAGGTAGCTGGAGGAGGGGAGATTGCCTCCACAGAGCAGAGGGAAGACAAACAAAATTATAGGAAGATCTTCGCTCCATCTGAAGATTATCGACTCCCAAATTGGGAATTCATCTGGTTGGGAGAGGAGGAGTGGGAATTGGAAAGTTGATGGGAAAAGAACAATCAGCTTTCACCCTTATCGCAAGGAAAAGCAATCTGTTCCTGGAATGGCAGACGGACAGGGAGACTCCGCTCCTGTTTGATATTCAGCTTTTCCTCAGCCTCATATTGGGCGGCAAGGGAAAAACCTGGAGTGGAGTAAACAAAATCTTTGTCCACAAAGGCGCTACCGTGTTTTCCTTCTTCCTGGTTAGATCAAAAAGAATTTCCCTTTCAGTGAATTTTCACTTTCATCCCGCGCACTGTGAGCGAGGAGTGAGAGGATGAGAGGAGAGATGAGAGGAGTAGGGGAGGGAGAGCTGGCTCAATGGTGCAGTTGATACTTGTCCCAGCTTTCCCTCTCGCCACTTCAGCCCCTCATCGTCTCATCGTCTCGTCTCATCGTCTCGTCCTCCCATCCTTCCTTCTCGGCAAGCGAGGCGTGAGTTCGCTTTCCGTAGTCCTAGTCCTGAGTCAACTAGCGAAAAGGAGCGTCAACTTCTCTTCACAGCCACTGCGAATATCCGAGTCTACTCACGAGAAAACTTATTGTTTTCGCCGCTCTCAAATCAACAATCCCAGGTTTTCTCACCCGGCTAATTTTGAATTTCTCCCGAATGTGGGGAGATAATAGAAAAGCGCGGAGTCTCTCTCCCGATCTCTTCCGCAGCCTCCACGGATGAAGGTTGTGTGTGTGTGGAACTACTTGCGAACTCTTTGCGGGAGTGAAAAGAGAAAGTGTGCTTTTAATGAACATGAGAAGCGAATTCTTTTGGCACGGAAGGAGTCTGCACATTGCACATTATGCCTCAATGCTATTTATGAAGAGAGAGGGAGAGCGGTAGAGAGGAAGAGAGGGAGAGAGAGAGAGAGAGGGGAGAAATCTTTTGATCGTACTTCCATACAGACGTGCGCCTCTACACTTGCCACCGCTCGCGCTCTCCTCTCTCTGCCTCTCTGCCCCTCTGTCCCTCTCTCCCTTCCTTTCATTGCCCTTGAGCGTTTTCATGGAGTCCCTGTGGAATAAAACATTGTTATGAACACGAAAAACTCTTGAAATTGATTTAGAACATCTTGGACTTCACAAGGCTTTTTATGGGCTCGCAAGGCTTTAAAAAGCGCGTGCACGGGAATACATCCTTTTGAAGAAGTTGTGCGTGTCTCTGCTGAAATATGTGTTATTCCACGTATGGATTCCGCTCCATTGCCCAACTCCTTCCGAGTTTCCATTCCCCTCACATTCACATTCCAGGACGTGGCTTCCAATCGACTGGAACATATGTGCACCTTTTAACTCTCTTCCCCTCTTCCCCTCTTCCCCTCTTCCCCTCTTCCCCTCTTCCCCTCTTCCCCTC
>JAQGBT010004104.1:0-17515 GCA_034698585.1 Disparrhopalites patrizii | reverse complement strand
TCCAGCAAGCGGAATTTCTAGAAAATAAATGATACACTCTGAATGCAGTAAAGTCACATGCAATTATATAAAAAAAATGGAAGTATCTGGATGTCATGATCGTATTTTTCTGGGACATTTCCCCCAGGTATTTGCTTCCGAATTGCCTGTGTTCCTTCGAGAGCATTTCAACGGAATGTACAGAACGGATGTTTACTACCTTTGCAAAACATTGGCGGAGCTGCCGACATGCGTAATTATACCATTTGTGTTTAGAACCATCGTTTACTGGATGGTGGGATTAGGGACTGCTGCTCCAAATTTCTTAAACTTCAGTGCCATTATCATTATTATTGCCAACATCGCTTGTTTTTTTGGTAAGTCCACTTTGTTGAAATCTGTCTTGCTCTCTGAACATCAACATTTACATAATTAAACTTTTAAACGCTTTTTTGAATTACTTACATGTCCTTTTATCCAACAGGTTACATGATATCTTGCATGACCCCAAGTTTGAAAAATATCTATACTCAAACAACAACTTGTTTCAAAAACGTTAGAACGTTCTTTTGCATATGAAATTTCGCTTCGAATCTTGTGTCCTTTATAACTTCGAGTCAATTTTTTTAATCAGTTATGCTCACACAAACCAAATTTCGAGGGCTGTTGTAATATACTTTTTAAACATATTATCACAACAGCAGCTGAAAAACAGTGCTGACTTCAAACGAGTGTTTCTTTTGTGTATTTTTTATATCAAACCAAACTCTTCTGGTCACAAACCAGAATCCACCGGAGCTAAGACCATGTGGCTCGAGGCACGAGAACAAGCATAAACATCTCCGAAGTTCGGGGCTTCATCCACCAAGAATCCGTAGGACGGATTGTAACCCCTTACCTTCGTGTTGGTGCTGAAAGTTCCTTTCTAACGGCAACAAAAATAAACTCATAATTATCTTTCCAAATGCATTTGTCTATCATTTTTACACGTTACACACATGGCAAAATACAACTTTAAACTATATACCTTTTGAATGCAGAAAGGAAATATTTGCAGAAGCTGGCTGTGCCCATCTTGATTCAACGCATTTTTGCATACATTTCCGAACCCAATTAATTGTGTTTTGGCATAATTCAGGCACGTGATGAGGCCATCTCCATTGCAGTCCAGGATAGTTCTAGACCCGATGTACCTGTCCATGTAATTCCGGATATTTGCTTGTGCACAGGTTTTATTCGTGACGCAAGAGAGGTAACCCCAATATTTTGCCTTGCATTGCAGGTCTCATTCAGCTTGCAGGCGTCGTATTCTTACAATTGGTTAAAAATACCCAAAAAAACGCTGGTAATTTCTTAAGTAATTTGTTGATGGGTTAATTATTCTACATTTCTAAATACCGTTGCAACCATGTATACATACCTGGTGCCTCTCTAAGCGGATTCTGCAGATTGAATCCATCCAAGTAGTACCTGTAAGAGATGTAGCCACATCCTAGTTCATTGTAGGCAGTGGCCTCGCATTAATGCAATCCTGTGAAATCCGTCCAAGAATCTGCACATTTTTATATTTACAAATTTTGTTTATAAAGTGCAAAAATTAATTCAATGGAAAAACTGCTTAAAATGTTGGCCAAAATTTATTACTGTAAAATTGTGGCGAAAACCTTGTTATTCCGATTGTATTTGGCTAATGCCACTTCATTCCAAGTTTGGATCCGGCCAAATGTGGCAGCCGCACAGGGAACTCTAAATGGCTTGCTACCGTCGATCTTGAACAGACTAACGTTTTGGGAGGATCCACCAGCAAAGACAATTTGGGTGTCACCAGAATTTTGTCTGGTCAAATAAACATCTGTGCCCAAGCTGGAATCACCAAAGGCCTGACACCGCAAAATCCGATTTCCGTGGAGAGAAATTGACATTTCTTGTTCAAACGATTTATTGTCTATGCCTCGCGTGCTGGTGTGAATTATTACCATTCGGCCCTGTTCAGAAATAAGAAATAAAAAGGACGATTGAGAGACAAATTATTTTTCTACATTCTAACCTTTCCTGTACTTATGCTGTAATTTGGGACGAATCTAAACTGGCTTTTCTCGGCAGATCAATGCCCACCTAAAAATTATTTTTTCCTTCATACTTTACCTGGAGGGGCTTCACATCCAACCATTGAATAGGATACGGTGCATTGCACCGCAGCACTAATTGTCGGTCACCATTTTCAAAATTCAAAATATTTATAGAATTCAAGGCATTTTCAGATTTCCTAATCATTTCTTTGGCCTCGCAGAATCTCCTCGCAGAGATGGGTCGTTGAGTGCTTGGAAAAAAACAATAGCTGATTGCGGGATGGACTTCAGTAGAAACTTCAATCTTCAGCAGAATTATTGCCACATATACTTGCAGCCAATGCCAATTCCAAAATGTGGGCATGGCAGGTTAGAAATTTATTCAAAACGCTATCAGATAAATATAATCTCTCTGGGTTTTTTCAAACGTTATGCACAGAAAAACGAGCAGCAATAAATTATAAACATTGTTGCGAACGTAAATCCCGAATGGTAACATGCACACGGTCTTTTTTTATTGACCATTGCAAAAAGTCCCCAATTCCCTAAAGAATGACATTAATTATTATTCAGAAGTAGTTTTAGGGCTGACCGCATCATTTCCGCAAGTCAAGACAGCAGCGGAAAATGTGGGTGCATGCCACTTTTATTTGTACATTCCGTTTCCGTATATAATGGTAGAATCCAAGAGTCATTCTTATTTTAGGCAATCAGTTTTTCAGTTTCTTTCAGTGTATTAAAAAAACGTGTTCTTGCTTTACAGGGACAACTTTGAGCATTCTTTACTGGTGTATGCGGCTGGCCGCTTACTACAGAATTGGAGACGATAATGCTGTCCATCTGTGCGATTCTTCATCGACGACGTACAATTGCATCCATCTTTTTTTCGAAATTGTTTCTATATCACGACTGGAAATTATATTACCAGGTCGAGTATAAGAAGTAAGTAATAAATGTAACTGGTAAATTAATCCAAACTTCGGAGTTTGTTTATATTCGCTTTTAAATATAAACAATACTGCGAGATAACAAATAATCATAACATTTTCTATCATAAAACGTTGTTTTACTGGGAAAAATTTCGAAGTAGGAAAATATCATTACTTTCTTAAATATGGGGTAAGATTACATTGCAAGATTATTCCGCGTTTTATAAATGACCCTCAAAAAAGGTGGACGACAAAAGATTTATGTAATATACGTGGGTTTCTTCCCCGCCTTAGGCTTTGGTTCAAGGTGTGGATAGGGCTTGGTGTAGTCCTGGAAGAAACATTTTAGTTTTGTGAAACTATAGGACGACTGGAGGCTTCCGCTTCCCAGCAACGCAGCATGATTTGAAATCTGCACAAATTCACATTTTGTTTAGAAAGTACTAGAATTTAAAAATTACCACAGAGTATACTAGCAGAAAATTTGTACTTATAAGTCACTTATAAGTCAAATAGTTTTTTTTTTTAATGAATAAACTCGTATCGCTGGAACTGACATTGCTATTGATGCATGTACTGGCTTGGACAAGCGATTGCCTCTTTCCAGATCCTCCACAAAATCCACGGTCCAGGTGAGTCCGGAATATGGCACTTGCCCTAACGTAAAAATTTCCCAAAGAGTCACGCCATAAGACCAGACGTCGCTCTGAGTTGAAAATTCCAGATATTGAAGCGTTTCAATTGCCATCCACCTCCAGGGCAAAGGAGTCTATTATACACAGAACAATTTGCATCTCTTAATTGAAAACGTCAACTAATATTTTTCTAAACCTCAAGATCACAAGCATCAATATAGCTAATAAATTTCATATAAACATAGCTATCTACCTCTTGCTTCTTGACGTAATTGGCACACCCGTACAACTTACGAGACAGCCCAAAATCAGTGATTTTAACTCGGTTTTTATCAAACACCAGAATATTTCTCGTAGCCAAATCTCCATGAATTACCTGATAAATAATTGCGTGAATGTCTTTTTAATTCTAGGATTCGCCCATTAATATTGTACTTGGACCATTTTGCAAGCTAGTTTTCCGTTATAATGTCTAATGCAACTAAACAACCACACAAACCTTTTTTTGGGCAAGATACTCCATGCCCTTCGCAATTTGGGTGCAATATTCTAATAATATTACTTCCGACAATTTTGGGCCATCCTCGCTTCCGGAACGTTTCAACTCAACACCAGTAATAACTCGGACGCTTTGGTAATTATATGAATTTTTTCGTAGATACTGGGCCAAATTTCCATGAGGACAATATTCAATCACGGCCAGACATATTCCTGTATGTATGCATAATTAAAGGCTTATGAGACGTAATCAAAAAATCTGGAAATGTCTGCAACGTGAAATGTGATTTCGATCTAAACATTATACAAACTCACGCTCTTTAATTTTGTCCACAACCGCCCCGTGGAATTTCACGATGTTCTCATGGTCTCCAATATAACTCATGACCTTTATTTCATTCAGAAAGGCTTTGAAATAGTCTACGTCCGCCTTGGATTTCGTCCTTTTAATGGCCACAACTTTGTCATCGTAAGTTCCTTTGGAAACAATTCCGTACTGACCTTCCCCCAAAATTTCATGGTCTGTTGTAGCCCGCAAAAGTCCAGGAAAAAACCATATGGAAATCAGATTGCCAAATGAAATTATAACTGAAAATGTTGCCACATACTAAATATAAGTGATATTGTTTACCTTTAACAATGTTGTCACTGCTAATCATTTTACTCGTATTAAAAGCTAAATTCTCTGCGGCAATAGTTCCATCTGGATTTTTCGTATCATTACCGGCGTAGAATTCTTCCATTTCCTCCTCAGTCAAATCCCGAATGCGTCTCTTTAAATTTAATGACATTTATACATATAGAATGAAACAACATAATTTAATGGAACCCGAATATTGATAAATTTACCTTGGCAACTAAATAGCGCCTCCACAACACGGCAATAACAACTAAGGCAACAACGAGAATTATGGAAAATGTTCCAACAATGGCAGCGTCTCGAATGAAATTGATGTCTAAATTTTAAAATTCAATATAATTAATAAATTAATTAACTGGTTTGGGGCCAGCCAGTCGGAAGTGTCCGGCGAAAACCAGAAACAATGTCAGGGAAAATGATTCTCTCTGGCCCGAACCTGAGAAATTGTAAAAAATGTAAATTTTCAGGGAAGATATGTGCCAAATTTTCAAGGAAATATCTATAGGAACACAAATTGTTTGGGGAACTTTGAGAAAAATTTCAGAGAAATTGGTGGAACAAGTAAAATTTAAGGTCTCGACCGGGCCAAGAGTTTTGTCTTTGTTTGCTCAACGATTTCTGGTGCATAATTTTTTCCAGGGATTTTGTCAACTTGAGCAAGGAGAGAAAATGCCGGGTCAAGGAAACCCACAAACTGTACAACCCTGAAATATCTGAATAGCTCGAAGAAACTTACTGTCAAAGAAAGATTCTTCGTCAAAAACATCCAAATCAACCTGTGCCATTGTAAACTCAGTGGAATTAATCCAAGGCGCAAAACACTTTATGCGCTTTGCATCTGTGTTGAGTTCCAACTGAAGACGCCAAGTGCCCGTCGCGAAAACTGGGTCTGGCAACAAGCCAACGATTCGATGTCCACTCACGGGCAAATCGGAACCGCTGTTGGTCCGTACTAAATTTAATATTAAATTTTTCGAGTTATTTTTATACATATGATTTTACAATTATTATTATAGCTGTTAAAACCTACAAACTGTTGGTGCCTTGCCCTCCGTTTTGTATTCCAGTTGAAAGTAAACCAAAGGAAGAAGAACAAAAGTGCTGATTGTGCAGTCAAATTTGTATGCCGTTCTTGCTTTCAAAGGCGTCATATAATTATCCACCAAGTCGATAATGGCAGAAGGAGGAAAGTATTGGTGGTATAAGTCTGCCAATTACATACATGAAACATATATCTTCCACTATAAAAGCTTAACGTTGATACAGTTCCAATGAGTACATAAATAATAAATTCAACGTAACAAAATTTTTGTCATAATTTGGAAACTCACGGACATTTTTGTTTGTCCAACCCCGTGAAGATGTAGTCGATTTCCTGAATGTACTGCAAGGGTAATGATGCATTAGAGTTCCTACTGGGATCCAGAATGCCCGAACATTCCACGTAGCCGTGATTGACTTGAGGCACGAATCTACAAATTTTAGCATCGTAAATTCCAGTTAGTTTGTAAGCAACACCAAAAAAGTAAATTTAAAAATATTTCGGTATAATGCATGAGAATTTCGCTTATAGCCCGAAAGTACCTATTTGTTTCCAGAAGCTTTACTTGATGGAGCTCCTCCGGTCGGTGATACGGTAGGCTGCTGAAGAACTTTAAAAAGTTTTAGAACATTAGAAATTTCGGAACTTTAGAGAAAATTGCCGAAACATGCAGATTTGGATTTGGTGTAACTCCGCGGCGTTACTTTCTATTTAGGTTGAGAATCTAAAAATTCTAGAACTTCAAATTAAATTTTACCAAATAAGGCTTGAATCTGAAATCGCATTTGTCCAGCCTATCGCATATGCCCAAAGTAAGACTGACATCGTTTTTGTGCAACGCGTCCACAGTACATTCTAGCTCTTGACCTCCGTTCAGGTAAATCAATCGTCCTGGGATTTTCTCAGCTGTTGGTGTAGATATACGAAATTTGGTTTGAAAATCTTTTTAAAATCATCGTCATTTCAGTTTTTTAAACTGAAGTCAACATCCAAAAAGCCACTCGTCTGGTAGCAAAAGGAACGCTATTTCTACGTATATATTAGAAATGCATAAACAACGCCATGTTTCAAGAAAGTTCGAACGTTTAAATGCGGGTCACAAGGCGTGGCTTAAAAACTCAGAAAAATTCAAAATTTTCATAAAAACTGAAAATCTACAGAAAAAACAAAACCAGGGATTTCCAGAGTTTTTGAAGCTTTCTGATTTTGAAATTTATTTAATACAAATTTCATTAAAAAAATCTACAAGCAGACGAGTGGCTTGTTCGATGTTTTTCTGAATCAAAACAAGCTTTTTTGTTGACAAACCAGAATTCACTGGAGCAAAGATCATGTAACTCGTGGCATTATGAGAACAAGCATACACATCTCCGAAATCTGGAGTCTCATTCACCAGGAAACCGTAGGACGCATCGTAGCCTTTCACCTTGGTATTAGTATTGAAATCTTCTTTCTGAAAAAATAATCACGCAAACATTATCTTTTGTCTTTTGATATTCAAATATGTTTTTTACACTCCAAATTGTAACCTAAACACATGGAAAACTATGGGCAAACAAATCACATCTCCAAATTTTGATACCCCTTGGAAGCAGGAATAGAATTTTTGAGCAAATTCGCCGTGCCAATCTGCATTCAAGTCATTTTTGCATATGTTGCCGGGTCCTAACAATTGTGTTTTGACATAATCCACGCACGTGACGAGGTCATCTCCGTTGCAGTCCCGGATGGCTCCAGATTGGGTGTACTTATCCATGTAATTCCGGATATTGGCTTGTGCACAGGTTTTATTCGTGACACAGGAGAGGTATTCCCAATGCGTTGCTCTGCATTGCTCATTCAGCTGGCACCAAGGCAGCACTGTCGGTCATTTTCAAATTGCCATATACAAAACACCGAGCATACGATTACGGATGCGGAGTTACGATCCAATTTGTCCCCAAAATTTTAATTTGTAACCCCAAAACAAACTATAAAACAGTCAGTTCAAAACAGTCAGTTCAAAACATTTTACCAAGTTTGAAAAACAAGTGAATTACAATTTTACATTCCATAAGTTGATACGATTACATTACATGTTTTATTATCCCAAAATATTCATATAAATCATATAATCAAATTGAATAAGCTTCATTAACCTTCAGTGGCGATAAACGGCGTATAATCACTGAATCTGATATATTTAAATTATATATTGGTGCTCACGGGGTTAAAATAAAAATTCAAAATTTCTGTAGCAATTAAAAACTACCTGGATTCTCTCCTAACGGATTCTCCACGTTGAATCCTTCCACATAGTGCGAGTAGGAGATGTAGCCACATTTTTGATCATTATAGGCAGTAGATGCACACAAGCAATCCATACATTCCTGTGAAATTTTGCCAAGAACCTGGAAATTTTACGATTAAAAATTTTGTTTTATTTGCATCACAAAATCCACAGTTTCCAGGAAATACTGCTAAAAATTGTGACAAAGACCTTTTTGCTCCGATTGTATTTGACTAATGTCACTTTATTCCAAGTTTCTACCCGACCAAGTGTTGCAGCAGCACAGGGAACCCTAAAGGGCTTGCTGCTGTCAATCTTGAAATGGTTAATATTTTGGGAGGATCCTCCAGCGAAAGCAATTTGTGTGTCACTCGAATTTTCCCTGGCCAAATAAACCTCTGTGCCTAAACTGGCATTAGCAAAGGCCTGACACCGTAAAATCCTATTTGTATGGAGAGAAATCGAAATTTCTTGTTCAAATGACGTATTATCTACGCCTCGGGTGCTCGTGTGCATCATCACCATTCGGCCCTGTCCAAAAATTGGGAATATAAAGGGCGAATTAGGCACAAATTATTTCTTCAGCATTCTCAATATTAATGTACTTAAGTTGAATATTATACATACATACATAAACGTATAAACGGAATCTAGTTGCGAAACATTTTGCTCTGAGCAGGACCATATCCACCTAAAAATTGTTGTCACGTTCGAACTTTACCTGAAATGTCTTCATATCCAGCCATTGAACGGGGTATGGCGCACTACATCTGAGCACTAATGTTCTGTTTCCATTCCCAAAATTCAAAATATCTGTGTAACTAAAGGGAAGATCAGATTTAGCAATAATTTCACTCGCCTCACACACTACTCCTTCTGTGATGGGTCGTAGCACTTTTGGAGAAAGGCAGTAGCGGATTGCGGGACGGACTTCGGTGGAAACTCTTTTCTCCAGGAGAATAATTGCCACAAATACTTGCAGCCATTTCCACTTACAAAATCTGGTCATGATAGGTTAGCAAAAATTCTGGAACTGTTTGCCTGTAAACATAATATTTGTTCATGTAAAAATTAAAAGCAACAATAAATGACATGCGAACCCGGAACTATATATTACAAGCTGCTTATAAGCATTTCCCTTTTTAAGGAATTGCATTGCATAGATATATGAATGAAATAGTTCCATGGTAGACCGCACATTTCCGGAAGTCGAGACAGCAGCGGAAAATGCGTGTACATAAGTGTAATTTTTACATCCGCATTTCCCTATATAAGTATACTGTATACATGTAGGTAGATATGTATAGTGGCAGAATCGAGATGTCATTTTTATTTTAGGGAATGATATCCAGCATAATATATATTTTTTATTTTGTTACACTGGGACAGCGATGAGCAGTCCCTTATGTGCACAGACATATACCTCAGCTTCGAATAAAAATTGTTTATATAGCTGTATTACCAGTTTTCCTCTTAAAAGTCACGTTATCGCTGGGTGAAAAGCGTCAAAAGGCAATGACGTACAGTTTCGTTCATATAATAATGGCAGCTTTTTTAATTATTCCACATAACAGACACGGAAAACATTTCCATACAAATAAGTCGTCACTGGTGGGGTTAATTTTTTTATTCAAAGGTACCGAGAACAAATAGTTCGATATGGCTTTATAAATTAAAGTAAACGTATTTTACAGAAAGAGATTTCGAGCTTGGGAAAAGGCATTGTTTCTGAAATATTATGGTACATAAGATTCCAGTGTGCTTATTCGAGATACGCTTATAAATAATTAAATTATTTATCCAAACAAAATTTGGCCTTTAGTCACTTTTAAATTTAACACCTGACATTTTTTATATGGAAAATCAATCAGAATTCGTTTGGAATTACTATTGTACTTATTCGCACAGTAAATATTTTTATCGAAAAGTTTCAATCAATAGAAAGGGAATTATTTATTCATTTTATGGCATAAGATTCTACTGTGGTCATTCTGGAATAATTTATAACATAACTCAACCTCTGCGCTACCTCGAAGACTCAATTCAGACTTACAGGAAAAATGATGGTTAAAGACTTAAGGATAATTCATGTACGTGGGAGCCTTCCCCGCCCGTGGCTTTGGCTCCAGATTTGGCTTTGGCAGCGTGTAGTCCTGGAAAAAACACAGTAAATCTGTGAAGTTTGGACGAGCGGAGGCTTCTGTTTCCCAGCAACGCATCACCATTTCAAAACTGCAGAAATGAAAATTGAGTTTACACATTAATATGCATTTAAAAATTGTTAAAGACTAGGCGAGCAAAAATGCGAATGCATAAATCGGAATTATTATGGAACGTATCCACTCGTATCGCTGGAACTGACATTGCTGTTGATGCATGTACTGGCTTGGACAAGCGATTGCCTCTTTCCAGATCCTCCACAAAATCCACGGTCCAGGTGAGTCCGGAATATGGCACTTGCCCCAAGGTAAAAATTTCCCAAAGGGTCACTCCATAAGACCAGACGTCGCTCTGAGTCGAGAATTCCAAATAACGGAGCGTTTCGATGGCCATCCACCTCCAGGGCAAAGGAGCCTGTCATAAGCACGAAATTAAGCATATTTTCTTTTAGCATGCCATATCTGGTATTTGCAATTTGCTTGCAATCAAATTGAATTATTAAAGGAAATATACCTCCTGCTTCTTGACGTAATTGGCACACCCATACAACTTGCGGGACAGCCCAAAATCAGTGATTTTCACTCGGTTTCCATCAAAGACCAGAACATTTCTCGTAGCCAAATCTCCATGAACTACCTGATTCATAATTGAATGAAATGCAATTTCAGTCTTAGCTTAACTAACATTTAAATGGACATAAGTTAAGTTCGAAGTTGTGTTTTCTACTTTCAAAAACAAACAATGCAAAAAAGAAATAAACCTTTTTCTCCGCTAGATACTGCATGCCATTGGCAATTTGGAGGCAATACTCCAACAATACCGCTTCTGTCAATTTTGGCTCGCTCGTGTTTCCAGTATCCATGCTGGGTCTTTGGTAATTAGGCGAATTATTTCGCAGGTACTGGGTTAAATTTCCATGTGGGCAGTATTCAATAACCGCCAGACACATTCCTGTTTATATTATCAGCAGTTTAGCAGTCGTAAGCAAAATGTATCTCTGGAAATATTGGAAAACTTAAAAGTAATTTCTAATTATAGAAACTCACGTTCTTTGATTTTGTCTACAACCGCCCCGTGAAATTTTACAATGTTCTCATGATCTCCAATATAGCTCATGACCTTGAGTTCCTTGAGAAAAGCCTTGAAATAGTCTACGTCCGCCGTGGATTTGGTCATCTTGATGGCCACAACTTGGTCGGCGTAACTTCCTTTGGAAACAATTCCGAACTGACCTTCTCCCAAAATTTCCTCGTCTTTGTTCATGTTGAAAGACCCAGTAGCACCCAAATGAAAATCAAATCGTCAACGTAATTAACAAAAAATTTTTAATTTGCCACACTCTAAGTAATACACAAAAGTAGCAATTTTTACCTTTAACGATGCTGTCACTGCTAATCATTTTATTAGCATTAAAAGCTAAATTCTCTACGGCGATAGTTCCATCTGCGCCTTTGGTTTCATTACCGTGGTAGAATTCTTCCACCTCCTCCTCCGTCAAATCGCGAATTCGTCTCTTGTAATTCATAAATACCGTTAATCCTTGGATAATTAAAACGAAACAATTCAAAACAACCCACGTAAAAATAAATTACCTTTGCAACTAAGTAGCGTTTCCACAACACAGCAATAACAACTAAGGCAACAATAAGAATGACGGAAAAGGATCCAGCAATAGCAGCGTTCCGACTGGAATTTTCATCTATATTTTTACGCATTCATTAGAATTAACAAATTACATGTAGTACTAAATATGTATTGAAAGGACAAGCTCGAGGAAATTTACTTTCGCGGAGAGCATCTTCGTCAAACACTTCCAAATCCACCTGTACCATTGCAAACTCTGTGGAATTTATCCAAGGGGCAAAACACATTATGCGCTTTGCATCTGTTGTGAGCTCTACCTGAAGTCGCCAAACGCCCTTTGCGAAAGCTAAATCCGGCGCCAAGCTTACGATCCGGGGTCCGATCACTGGCAAATTAGAGCTTTGGGTGGTCCGAACTAAATTTTTTAGGGGTTTTCCTCATGATTTAAGCATATTTTAGGTTTTACAATAAAAATCAATTCTTCCGAATAACAACTACCAATTGTTGGTGCTTTGCCCTCCGTCTTGTAGTCCAGCTGAAAGTAGACCACAGGATGAAGGACGAAAGTGCTAATTTTACAGTCAAAATTGTATGACGTTTTTGTCTTCATGGGCTTCATGTTATTATCCGTGAAGTCGATAATGGCGTGAGAAGGGAAGTTTTGGTGGTATAAATCTGTCAATTAAACCATCCCGCATGAGGTTTCATATAGGTACTAATACATTACAGAATTGCGGGACCCGCAAACATTTAATCGGCAACTCCACCAAAGCTACACTCATTTTTGGAAGTTGACGAAATATTGTTGGCTCAATACATATTATCACAAGCTTTGGAATGAGCTATTGTACATATGTCCTGCATTTTATTTGTAGCTTGAAATACGGAGGGCAGGGCATTTGCAGTTCCCGTTAACATTTATCGGGAAAGTTTAAATTCAAAACAGCAAAAATTTGGCACAATTTGACACAATTTGGTTCACGAACATTTTTGTCGATCCAGCCCCGTGAACATGTAGTCGATTTCCTGAATGTACTGTAAGGGTAACGATGCATTCGAGCTCCAACTAGGATCCACAATTCCAGAACATTCCACGTAGCCGTGATTCACTTGAGGAACCAATCTACGGAATTGTAAATTTCAGCGTTTCCAAATTGTTTGCGAATAAATCCAAAGATAATAACATATAAATATAAGTTAATACAGTATATACATGTAAGATCTTCTTGAGAATTTCCCTTATTGTTAGTACAAAACTCGCACCTGTTTGTTTCCAGGAGCATCACTTGATGTAGCTCGCCCGGCCGCTGATACGGTAAGGTGCTGAAGAACTTAATAAAACAGAAGATAAATAGAAAAAGTAGGTTTCGGGTAATTCGGTGTCACGTACTGTCTATATACTTATGTTTATCCCCTCAATTCTAGAAATGTAAATAAAGTTATAATAATTTTACCAAATATGGCTTGAATTTAAAATCACATTTGTCCAGCGTATCGCAAGTACCCAGGGTAAGATAGACATTTTTCTTGGACCGTTCCTCAAGGTCCACGTTGCATTCGAGTCCTACTTGACCACCGTTTTGGTAGTTCAATTGGCCCGGGATTTTATTATCTGTATTCCGTTCAAGATTTTCAAAATTGTAGCTATATGTGAGTTTTGTGGATAGAATTAACACCGAAAAATAGCTCGTCCCTCTCCAAATCAATATGTGGTGCTATGCCCAATTTCGCAAACAGTGAACTCATCATGATTTCTCCCCAGAACGTTTACATTTTACGAAATTCGTCTTAAAATTCGAATTAGTTTGAAATTTTTGGAGAAATATTTCGAAATCAGACAAGTTCAAAACAAAATCGAAATTAGGGGTCTTACTATAATTTTCTGCACTATAGACATTTTGCATCTACGGACACTGGACACAACAGTAGCGCAATATATTAGTACATATAGGGTTATAAACCGAATGGAAATGGACTGCCAGCCTGCCACATAAACACCTAGATTTTTTTTTGAAATTTAACAATTCACAACTAAATCTGAAATTCAGTGCTTTAACTAAAAATGAATTTCGATTCCGTTTTAATCCTATATTATTGTCAACTATTGCGCATGCGTAAAAGGTATTCTAAAAGTGGATGTAAATCCAGTTTTAATTTTTTGGAATTTCTCGGAAATTTGAAATTCCGATTTGTTGTTGGTAATTTTCTAGAATACTCACATAGAAGTTGTGGCGGATTACTGTCGAATTTGGATCTCTTACTGCACGGAAGCAGGTGCAATTTATGACATACCAGCACTGACAAAACAACATAAAATTATGTTCTCTCTAAAACATAGTAATTAGCTGATAAACGGAACTTTCGACGAGGCCTTATTGTGCGTGTTCTTTTAAATCGAAACAAGTTCATCTTCTAATCACGAACCAGAATCCACCGGCGCTAGGATCATGTGGCTCGAGGCATGAGAGCAAGCATATACATCCCCAAAGTCTGGAATCTCATCCACCAGGAATCCGTAGGACGGGTTATAGCCCATGACCTTGGTGTTTGCGTTGAAATTTTCTTTCTAAAGGCAAAAACAGATATTAAATACATTACCTTTTAAAATGAAAATATGCAGCCTAATTATACATATAACCTATAAAACCGGAAAATTCATGGACAAGGAAAACACAATACCCCTTGAATGCACGAAGGAAATGTCCGAGCAAACTGGCCGTGCCAATCCGGATTCAAGGCATCTTTGCATACGTCTCCAGGCCCTAACAATTGTGTTTTGGCATAATCCAGACACGTGATGAGCCCATCTCCGTTGCAGTCCCGGATAGCTCCAGACTGCGTGTACTTATCCATGTAATTCTTGATATTGGCTTGAGAACAGGTTTTATTCGCGACGCAAGAGAGGTAATCCCCGTATTTTGCTCTACATGTCTCATTCCGCTTGCATGTGTCGTACTCTTTAAACAACATAAACACCACACGGAAATGAGGCTAACAGGAATTTTTTGGTGCATTGAACATTCAGCATTTATGTATATAGCAATTAGCAATTAAAATATACGTACCTGGGTTCGCTCCGGACGGATTCTCCAGGTTGAATCCATCCACGTAGTAAGTGTACGAGATGTAGCCACATCCTTGATCATCGTAGGCAGTGGACTCACACAAGCAGTCGATACAGTCCAGAGAAATTTTTCCAAGGACCTGCAATTATATATGGTATAGTTAAAAATGTTTGTTCAAAACTAAATAAAAATATAACATACTAAAGTTGTGGCGAAAACCTTTTTATTTCGACTGTATTTAACCAACGTCGTTTCATTCCAACTTTTCATACGTTCAAATGCGGCGGCTGCACAGGGTACTCTAAAGGGCCTGCTTTTGTCGATCTTGAACAGACTAACGTTCTGGGAGGATCCTCCAGCAAAGACGATGTTAGTGTCATCGGAATTTTGCCTGCTGGCCAAATAAACCTCTGTGCCTAATCTGGCATTGGCAAAGGCCTGACACCGCAAAATTCGATTTCCATGGAGAGAAATAGAAATTTCCTGTTCAAATGACCCATTTTCGCGGGTACTTGTGTGGACAATCACCATGCGGCCCTGTCCGGAAATTGTGAATGAAAATAGCGGTTTAGAGACAAATTACTTTTCAAACATTTCAACTGTTCAAACAGGTGAATGATCAAAATATTGTTGTTACCTGAAAAGGCTTTACATCCAACCATTGAATGGGGTAGGACGCCGTACATCTTAGCACTACCGTTCGAACGTCATTCCCGAAATTCAAAAAGTTCATCGAATTAAAGGCATGGCCAGATTCAGCAATGATTTCTTTGGTCTCGCACACTGTCCCCTCGGAGATGGGTCGTAGAATCTTTGGAGAAAGGCAGTAGCTGATTGCAGGATGGACTGCTTCAGAAACTGTTTTCTCCAGCAGAATGATTGTCACAAATACTTGTGACCACTGCCACTTCCAAAATATGGTCATCGTAGGTCGGCAAAATCCTGCAAATTTTTATAGATAAATTAAGTCTCTGGGTTTTGTCAATGTTTTTTTAGTGTTTTTTTAAATAACAAATAAATAATTAAGGCTACTTGAATGGGCACCTAAATCCCGAACGGTGATACGCTCTCTTTCCGATTTCTTAACCTTCCCAAACAGTTCCCAATTCGTTAAACAATTGAAGTGCTTATACATAGATCCAAGGTGAACCGCACACTTCCGCAAGTCAAAACTTTAGGGAAAATGATGGTGCAAGTGCAAGTAGCTTTAATTTCTCCATCCGTTTTCCGTTTCCTTGTACATATATACATAATGGTGGATTGGAGTTGTCATTCTTATTTTAGGACACGACTTCTTCAGCTCCATTCTGTGTAATAAATAATAACAGCTCTGTTGTTTGTTTCCTGTTTCTCTCGCACAGTCGTGAGGATTACTTTTATGCATATATACTGGTACACTGTACACTACACATTCATATAGCTAAGCTCCGAAAAAAAGTCGGATCACCACATTACAATTTCTAACTCTTCAATGCCGTATATTTTTATTCTAACTAAGACGATCACAAATCACAATAAATTGCATTGTATCATAGGATTAAAGCTGAAATAGTTACCAGTAAAACCAGTACAAAAATTACAAATATATGTAATTAATATTTAATGATGAAACAATGTTGTGTTGAGTAATCAGTTCACCATATTACTATTTACTAGTTACATACAGTTACGCCACGAGAAGAACATCAAGTAAGTGCTACATAAGTATATGGACAAGAACGTAAAAAAGTTGCAGAAAGCGAAAATATTCTTGCGAATAAATTTTAGAAAAGCTATTTTCTATGGAAAATCGAACAGAGCATATCAAACTTAAAGAAAAGATACAATTTTATTGTACAGAAAGTCCTCGCATAAGTAGTTGGGATCTTCATCAGAAGTGACAGCCTCTATTTCAACTTTATACTCCAACTGCTTGAGCTGCGATACCTCCGCGAACCACTCCAAATCATCCTGCAAAATAGAACAGACTGAACCCTTGAAGTAAGTTTAACACAAATTCGAGATACCACAAACTATGCTAGCCTCAAGTATTCCCGTCTTTGAGGTAACTATCCATTCACCACGCAGATCATAACACCACAAAAGAAACTCACAAACAAATCTGTAATAAAATGAGTTTTACATATCCTGACAGACGAACAAGAAGTGAATTGAGTTTAGAATAATCTCTTGATGAGAGTGGGATTCGAATGTTTTGAGGAAATCTTAAGGAAGGAATCTCTGATGGTCGGATGCCGAGTAGGATTATTTGAGGAACGGCAAGGATTTCATTTTCTTGGGGGAACTTTTCCATATGAGAGCAGGAGCCCCATTTGTAAACCACAGCTATTTCCAAACCGTAAGGGTCGCCATCAACGAGGATGAATGCAGGGATTTCGAGGTCATGCGTTAATTTATGAGCCATCGCAGCGGTTCCGTTGTCAGGATATCCTTTACCTGCTCAAGTAATATTGAACATTGAAGACATAAATCGCTCATTTAACATAAAAAACGTATAAATATAGGTCATGCATAATTACAAAATATGACATCCGAATCGGTATTCGAATTCAAATAGGAATTATATTAATATTTTTGAGTATTTTAATCGGAATTAGTATCCATATTTTTGAGTATTTTAATCGGAATTAGTATCCATATTTTTG
>JAQGBT010004103.1:0-17516 GCA_034698585.1 Disparrhopalites patrizii | reverse complement strand
AAAAAAAGATAAAAACAGGTCTAAGAAAAAGAAAACAAAATTTGAAAAAAAAAGATAAAAACAGGTCTAAGAAAAAGAAAACAAAATTTGAAAAAAAAGATAAAAACAGGTCTAAGAAAAAGAAAACAAAATTTGAAAAAAAAAGATAAAAACAGGTCAACGAAAAAAGAAAAAACTAGGTCTAAGAAAAAGGGAAACTGGCTAATTAATGAATGTTTCCGGCTGTTATTTCCTGAGCAGAATGCAGTATTCGTGGGTCCGGTGACGACAATTCCCATCTTCCTCTTCGGGGGCTTCTTTGTGACGTTGAATACGGTGCCGGCATATCTCCGTTGGATCTCCTGGGTCTCCTACGCCCGCTATTCATTCCAGTCAATTCTCACGGCCGTGTATGGCTTCGACCGCGAAAATCTCGAGTGCAAGGAAGCCTACTGCCATTTCAAGAATCCCAAGAAGTTCCTGGAGACGCTGGATGCCGTGGATATTTCCGTCACGGAACAAGCCACCTTTCTGGTCATTATCCTCATCGTCCTCCGCTTCCTCTCCTACTGGGCACTCCGACTCAAAATCATGGCTGAGAGGATCTAAAAAATAAAGGGGGGGAATTTTTTAAAAAAAATTAATCCTTCTTTATAATCTTAAGCTTTTCTCAAGTTTTATACATACGTATATAACGCACTTACACATCCTTTTTTTTTTGTTTCCTTTTTTTGTTGTAGTTTTATATAGAGGAAAGATTTGTCTTTTTTTTACATTGTTAGTGAGGTCACACTCCATAGACTTTGATTGTTGGCATTGTTTCGGGAGAAATTCCTCCTTGTTATATGATAGAGATGTGGAACTGCAGAGTATTTATACTTTTTAGCAAACTTTCTATTGGTTATTCTCTTATGGAGAGCCAAGGCACGTATTATTTTAGTTGAGAGCGTCTTTTTATATAATATACTTTGGTGTATGTGCTTCTTGTACATTATGTATGTGTGTATTATAATATACAAAAAAAAAACATTGTATACTCAACATGTTAAAAACTTCCCAGCTCCTGTGATTTTCTGGTCTTACCAGTCTTTACATATGTATTTGGATGAAGAAGAAAAAAAAATGTTGGAATTAAGTATTGTTGAGATCGACCATGCTTTGCGTGTCTTTGGAGAAAAAAGGAGAAAAAAGGGCACGACGGGGTAGCATTCTTGGGGGTTGATGGCTGGAATTAAAAATTCCAGTTGTGACTGGAAATGTTGACATGCAAAGGTGGATTTTTTTTTTAACTGGAAAAGTTTTCGCACAACTTTTTTCCAAGGAAGTATTCGGATGGGATTGAGAGGGAATGTCAATGGGTAGTTGCGGGGAAAAAGGAGTATTAATTTTCCTTCAACCATTTACAAAAAACCTACGACGTACATTACGCCATGCAGGTATAATTAATTGCGTGGTAAAAAAAAATTCTGTTACACAAGTCTTGGCAAATGAAAGAGAATTTGAGAGAAGTCAATTGTAACAAGAAAACATTTTTATGGTGGAATGATTTACAATTAAAAGCAAGAAATTGCTCATAAACATTTCATCATATGCCAACGCACAAATTTTGATGTAAGTCCTTCCTCTTAATGTACGTGTATTACCTCCAGTGTTAGTACCCTCGCTGTCAAAATGTCTATTCAGGTAATTTAGAAAAATAATTTTAAAAAAATATCAACCAAAAAGTGACAACCAAAGCACGGAGCCTATAAAAGGTTGTTATTTGGGGGGAAAAATAGGGGAAAATCAATGGACTCCCTTCATGACAAAATTTGAAGAGCTAAAAAAAAGGAATATTTACAATTACCTACATACGTAATTTATCATTACATTTGTGATTCTCGTGGTATTGCTAGTGTTTTTGAATTAAATGTTATTAACTATAGAATTCTAATTAAGTCAGTAAATAAAGACTTACATACGACGTGGACTCATTGTGGTTTACCGTCACTTTCCAAATGCGTACATATGTACAGCAATATGGCCGTACATGTTCCCTTTCCCGTACTTTCACCGTGGGTGAAAGTCAGTCAGAGGTCGGCGTGTGAACGGGACCTCAAAAAGGGTTAACATTTTTAGGGGGGGAAAATCAGGAAAGGAGCTGAAAGATGTATTTAGAATCTAATGAAAAAAATTGTTGTTTGTGAATTGTGTCAAATTATAACTCCAGGGCAAAAATTCTTTTGTAGAGTGAAAGTGGATTGGCACTTGAATAATCATGAACTAAAAAATAATTGAAGACATGTTCCTGCTTATTAAATTTTAGTATACTTGAATCATGCCAAGAAAAGTGTGTGGCATTAGGAATGAGAAGGGACGAATCGGTTAATTGGAAATGGATGTAAAATGAGAAAAAAAAAGAATCAATAAGGAAGAAAGATTGATAGGAATACGTACTTATTACTTTCCCAGGGAAAGTTCATAGGACTGTAGGGGATTTGTATTTCATTATTGGTGAAGGTAAAGCAACAGGGCTACATATACTTATTACACATTAGAGTGAAAACAATGGAAAATCAAACCAAAAAAAAAATAATAAACTCGAGATGTAACTATTTTGTGGAACCGCAATCGTAATTATACAGATTGTAGTTGTCTTTACTTAAAAAAAGTAAAACGATTGTGAACGCATCAAGGGAGAACTTGTGTACAATAAAAAAAAATACTAAAAATGTCTGGATGAATGTTCTATAATGTAATGATATCAATTTTTAATCACCTGTGTTATTTACTACTATCGTTAGTATTTTTTAGTATTCCAACTATTTATTACGGAATCAACCCTAACACTTAATGTAATTACGGGAAAACAATCTTTTCGAGAATCAAATCCCCTTTTGTAGCGCTGTAATCCTTCCCCACAAACGCATTTGGTGTGTATTATGCTTAAATTACAGTATTTTTAGTCATGAGTGTAAGTGTGATTGTACAAAATGTGTGTACTATTATATGGTGAAAGTTCTCAAACTGTACCCATAGATTTTTTTTTTTTTGACCTGGTGAAAGTGAGATGATTCATGACCGCACGTTTCCTATGGGAAATGGGGTTTTTGGAAGAAAATTAAAGAGCTGCAAAACAAATATTTACAGGGACTTTCACCACAGGATTAAATCAAAAGAATTTTACACCGAGAAGCAATTTATTACTTTTATTTCATTTTTTTTCTCTCAATTTTCTGCAGTGAAGGTGTCATCGTCTACTTTCGGCATCGTAACCATTTGTTGTAAGAATATTTCATTGTGATGATAATAATTAGAAGTCAGAAAGCATGTGTGTGTTTGCACAATGACAAATTAAATTCTCTCTTTTTTCGAACAGATATTATATCGGGATGATAGACTCGCACTGCTTTATTACTGATTTTTTTAAAATATATCCATTAATTCCTTTATTTAATTTACCCGGTGATTTAACGGGAATGTTTGGGTTAAGAAATGACCGTACGATACAGTTATGTTTGTATAATTTAATTTGTATTACTTTTTGCTACGACGTGTTTGCTATGTATTTACTGTTTTTCCCTGAGAAGGGAGATTGTACATGTAAATAATATTTAATTATATGTACATTGTTGCAGTTACTATTTGCATTAAGTCTCTTCTCCCAGGCGTCCCAAAGGATGCTGGCGAGACTTCAAAATTTAGTTCCCTTGTGTATGCTTTCAATTTGGGATGGTGGCTATATTGTCATTTTTCCGCCTATATTATTATTCATTAGTCGACGTCATGCACATGTGTATTTACTACAGTTGTCGTGTACATTATGAATACTCATGGACGAATAAAATTTGAAATAATTTTAAGATCGTGTCGTTTTGTGATTCTGTAATAACCAAAACTTGTAAAAAAAATGGAGCGTATGAATAAAAGTCGCAGCACACCTCCTGCTGATGTTAAAATGGAACAAAATGCTGAATAATAACTTTAACTTTATTATGCCACTGTGGCTGTCATTCAATTTAGTCTACGTGCCAGCTATAAGCAAATTTGTATATTTCAAAAAAACGACAAACCCTAAAATTACTCCGGAATCACCCTAAAGGTTGCAAGAGCCGTTTATCCATGGATAACTTATTTATTATTCATATTTCATATGAATAGACTCATATTTATTAAATCTTACACAAAAACAATGAGACTTTTACACGATTAACTACTATTGAAATCAGCTGCGTTCGAAATAATAATTTCATGGAATAAGTATAGTCTAATAATAAGCCTGGCATTCACTAAATTCGGTCTCAGAGTATCCGCCGACCAGATAAAACGCTACGGAGCCAAAGCAGGGCTTTTAATAAAATGCTAAAAAGCAACAAATGTAAAGGTCGTCGGCGGTGGTTGTATTCCAGTAGCAAGATGAAGACGCTGGCCAAATATCCTATGGCCAGGACCAAATATGCTGTGAAGAGATCTTGGAAATCCAGTGACTCTCTGTAATTCATTTCCGGGTCCAGGCAACGAACTAAATAGCGGGTCATGTGGTGCTCTGTGTAACGGTTATATAACCCACATTCCCGGGATTTCAATATCCTAAACAGTGACAATGCAATTATTTCCTCAAAAATGGATTCATATCAGAAATTAATAGAGATGGCTAAACTACATCGTATTTAAAAAACATTTTCGTATTTGTATTTGGAAGTACAGATATTTTCTACATGCATTTTGTAATTTTTATTTGAATACACAAGATTTTTTGAAAGTATTTGGCTGTATTTTGTAATTGAAAAGTCTACCAAGCAAAAAAGAATTTGTTGATTGTTGATTGTGCTCTAAAATACAAATGAGCGCAAATAATGGGCGTTTTAAGTACATTTATTTGTATTTTGTAGCTAATAATATGTATTATACGTATTTTCTATACAATTATTTGCCTTTTGTAATAAAATACTTATTACAGCCGAATGTAATGCCGAATGGAGCCGAATGTAATTGGGAATAAAGTCTCCGAGTGTATTTTGTAATTAGTATTTGGAGCTCAAGTATTTTGGCCATCTCTGCATACGAAGTACCAAGGGTCCCTTCCCAAATTGTTTCAAACAACATTGTCGTAGCTTGTTGCGAAAAAACAGCTTGTTGTATGAAAATACAACTAAAATCATTCTACGCTATCTATAATCTCCAAAATTATTTATTCGTTATAAGTGCTTCTCTATAAAATGGAAATTTCACTCACGCGTAATTGAAAAAGCCTCGGAAGGGGCTCAGTTTGGAGATCATCATCGCGTTCTTGCTAGAGTCCACGGCCACAGGGAAAGTGTAGGTATTCTCACAGATTTCATCCTTGGATTTCAAGTCCACCAGAAGGTTCCTCCCGCCAGGGCCGATGAACGCCACGCTTCCGTTCCATACCGCTTGGAGGGCATCCTGGATATTCTTCTCGTACCGTCCGCGCTTCTCTGGTCGGTATTGCCTCTCCAGATCCTACAGATAAGAATATACCCCACGTGTCACACTATTACCTTACCTTTTTTGAAGAAATTTTTTGAATATTAGATTGGCAAAATTAATTATTTATCATATGTATGTATATGATTCTAAGTAGGGACGCCAACGATCCGATTTGCTCCCAAATTTTGAATCGATTCGTTTCAACGCCCGAATCGGATCAAAATTCGCAATTCGAACGAATTCATAAGGCAAATAATTCCATTCGGTTCGATTCAAGCCATGGATTGGACGGAATCATAATTCAAACGATCCAAAAAATATATTATTGGCGCAAATTTTTTATCCTTTTTGCAAATTTTAAACATATAATAATGAACTCTAATAATTTGTCACCGTTAATTTAATTTTGCTACAATATTTTGATGGTTATCGCTCTGCTTCGGAATAATATTCAAAAATTTTATACTAAATAATGGATCGAAGGAATCAAATTTCAATTAGATTTTATGATCCGATTTACGTCTAGAATCGAATTGATTCGTTTCACGGTTTAAAATCGATTCAAATTTTCACGAATTTGAATTGAATCGGATCAAATTGAATCGAATAATCCGATTCAGAATCGAATCGTTGCCATCCTTAATTATAAGCCAACGTACATACTACAATCGCAATAATTGGAATTCATACCTCCAGTAAATGATGCATGGAGCTGCTTATCCCGTCGGCCACAATGGGTAATTTGCTGTGGAAAAGTGAGGGCAGGTCAGTGATAGGAAGGCCTTCATTGACCAGGGTCAGGACAATTCCAGCCGCGTAGCAATTTAATAGGAGGAATCCACAGTAATTAGCCACAATGAGCAGGGTTCGGAAAGAGTCGGTGGATGGGCCATTTTCCCAGGCTTATCGTAAAATAGTACAATTAGCATCAATCTACATGAGTTTTTCTTCAACGTCATTCCACATTGTTTGGATAAAGTCGAAATATACCATAAGTAAGTAACGAACTAAGGTTACGATACAAATAATATTACATACAAAGAGGCTGATAAACGTGCAGGAAATTGGGTCAATTTATCAAAGTCAACTCTCACTATAACAGTTCTCTCTCTCTATAAAAACACTCTTACAATAACATCATCCTTGAATTCCTCCGAGAGCTTTATAATGTAAACAGCTCCGTCTATAACAGCATCTTTCAATAACAGCGTTCAGCCGCCATCAAGTACCCCTTCTACATTAACTTGTTCTCCACAACAGCTTTGAACTTTTCAAAACTACAAATGTACTTTTCAACAAAAATTCAGCATTTTTAGTAAAATTTCGTAAATATTGATACATTTGACTAAATTATCAATCTATTACCTCGAATTTGTCTTGATTAACGAATATTACTTTTTACCCAATTTTCTATAACAGCATCTTGCTATAACAGCACAATTTCATGTGCAGATGGGGTGCTGTTATAAAGAGAGTGGACAATACAGGAATATTTATTTACTAATGATGCGCATGTGCATAAATTTACTAATTATGTAACGATTTGGAGACTTAAAGAGCATGAAAAAATAGGTGCAATTAAATTTGGCATTTCTAAAGTCAGTTTGTGGCTGGATCTGGTCCGATTTAATGAATGCAATAATAAAAACGTACTCTGAGACACGGCTGCACCCAGCACAACAATGTCGATGCTGTCCTGGGTCTCCATCTCCATGTCTTGTTCAGGGCTCAATTGTGTACTCCAATGCATGATCCAACGATGGGCCAGGAATGTGAAAAAAATGAAAAGCCATGTCACAAGGCTTGAAAGCCAAACTGACAGTTGCAGTGGGATGACAAAGATATCCCGGACTTGCGACGACGGCGGTTGGCGGAAGAGCGCATGAATTCTAGAAATTGATATAGCAGCATTTACTTCTGACATTTAGCAATAATCTATAGACTTTAACAAGCATTCCTTGCTTTCAATCTTGAAATTAAAGATTGAATGCTTTTGATCTTGAAGTTGAAATTTGAATGCCGAATGCTGCTCGTACCCTCCCATGCCCATACCACTGAAAGGTAGTAGGAAATGCAATTTTTCCGCCCGGTACGGCAGCATAGTAGCTTGCATCAGGAAGATGTCACTCCTGCCAGAATCCAGCTGCTCCAGGGTTTCCAGGCCTTCCAATTTAATCCCTTTCCTCCGGTAAAATTTCCCCACCTTTGCCTGTGGTCTGTATCAGAAAGAATTTTATTCATTAAATATTCTTAGACAATGTCAACATGTTATCTTCCCATCAATTAGTATAAAAAAAGGTGTATGAAAGCACTGGTTAACATGGTATATATATTATAATATTTGTCAGTATTTTAATCAGAATTAGCATCCTTATTCCTTTCAGAAAAATATTATAATTAGAATTTATAATTACAAAATTACAAATACATCCGAAATTCAAAGTATTTAAAAGACATTTGGATTCCGATACTTTATTGGTATTCGAAAATTCCTTCATTATAATACTAATTCCCGCGTTCAGGCAAGTATTTTTTGACAAAATGAAGGTATTGTAACGATGATTTTTTCAATTGGCAATAATATAACTATTTCTTCCGTAAAAGCATCGATTTTTGCAAAAGCAGAGTTGCGGAGTTAATTTATAATTTTGTGCATTGATTTTGCATTTATTTTAAGCTACAAATTATGTCAGATTGCATTACAAAAAAATATCTAATAGCATTCGATACGTACTTAAAGTATTTATATGTCCGAATATTTGAATAAATTGTATTGCAATTAGAATTTATATCCGAGATATCCGAAATTTGTATTCATAATTAGGAAAAACACGTATTTTAATTCGAATTACAATTCATATTTTTTCGGTTGTCATTCCTTGCTGGTTAATCGTTTGTCCAGGGACAATAATAAACTACAAACAACGTTAAGTACTGCAAAAATGTAATTAATCAAGGTAAAAAGTAATTATCTGTACGTAAAAATTGCTTAAAACTAGCAAGTGCATTCTATTTAGTGTTTAGAATAAATTATTAACACGGGTGGTTGCCTTATAATATGTTTTAAATTCTATAACGTACGTGAAATTGAAGATGAAGCTCATGTCCAAAAAGACGGAAGATGACCAGCCGCCTGGAAGAAACGTTAGCGTGCCGCTGTCATTCCTGAGAGGTGCCGTCCATTTCCCAATTACATCTTCAGTCTAAAATGTTAGCGTTTATCATAAGGATTGTTTGAGCTTGGAAATGAGGTTATTGTCAGGAAATTAATCAAATTACGGAAACTGTTCCACCGAGGTCAAAACCATGGAAATTTTGTCGTCGAGAAATGTGGTTCAAAATGGAGTAGTATCTTCTTGGGACGTCCACATCATTGACGAAGGAATTGCCCTTAATTGAGTACGCCTCCATCAACCGCAACTGCTGAACTGGACAAGGAAACGCGAAGAAAATATTGCTGTCGACTCCCGTTTTATTCGCGAAGTATTTCCAGGTTTGGAGGACCTCAAAGAGATGGTGGGCCCTTTCTTGCCTTTGAGAACTTGTTAGTTGGACGGGTAGAATAAAAAACCAAAAAGATGATGTCCCCGTGGTAATATTAGTAATCTGAGTTGAAGATAGATTTGAAATATTTGGAACACTTCCATTGATTTGGTCCATGTAATTCCAGTTGACCCAATGAATAGGAATTATGTCCGTGAGGAAGTTGAAAGCTGTCGATAAATTATTTATGTAAATTAATAAATGAGCATTTATGTAATATAAGGTTACTCCAGGCCAATAATTAAACGTTATAATCCAATAAAATTGTACGTTAGCGGATGAAACGGAACTTTTTGCTACATATTCATCTTTTTTATAGTAACTATCCACGAATTGTGAATTGTAACTTGTAAGTAAGTATTGCGGGGAAAGGAAAGCTTATGACAAACAAAAAAAAAAAAATCCAAGAAAAATAATCAAAATAAAAAATCAAAATAATTGAAGGTTAATGTAAGAAATCTTACAGAAAGTTGAATTTATTGGTAAAACCACGTGGATATGTCCAAGGAAGTTGCTCCGAAATATCTCAAATAACTCCTGACAGAAGTCATTGATATTGATAGGAGTTTTCTCCAGCGCAAACAAGGAACTCGGAGTTACCAATGCAAGGGATAATAATGGAAGCACCAATGCAAAAACACAAGCTATGTTATGCCCTAACAAAGCCATTACTCGAAGCAGTAAAGGTGTTTTAAACTTCAAAAAAAAATTTATAGCAACTTTGTTGTCGCTACAATTGTTGATTTAAGGTGAATATGTTTGCAGAGGTTGCAAGTAGGCCGGACAAAATTTTCATGTGTACGAAATGTACATATTTATATATCTAATTCATGTCTTTTACGCTGCAATATGGAGAAATGTAAAGAAAAGATTAAGTATATCTATATATCTTTGCATTAATATAATAAATTTCCGAGACAGAAGCAATTTGACGTGAAGTTGCCAATTCCAGGCTTTGCCCCCCAATTATGAAATGCTTATGAGTTCTGCCGCGCATTTACTGACTAGGCATGGCGCTTTTATTTCAGCCAACTACAAATCCGATTCTCGAGTACCCACAAAGTGACATTATTGACATGACTGGGGGACAATTAAGGTAGAAATCCTTATAAGAACAAAGGAAATTAAGTGCTGGACATTTATTCATTAAAGAATAATTATACCAATAGGTTTGTATTAATCCAAGCACTGTTCTCCCGTAATTATTTTGTGGAATCTCTCCATACTACAAGAAATATGTCAATTGTCAATCCGCTACCCGTGGGAGGCGTACAGGCGGTGAAATAATGGGAAGCTTGATTGATTTAGTACTTGTGTATTATTAGTGTACAATGGGCTTTTGAAGATGCATATTTGAACTTTGAATCCAGCAAATTCCAGCTGCATTATTGGATAATGGGAATTATAGAAACCTGAAAAATCCGAGGAATTTTTGACAAAATCAAAATAATGAAGATTCTCTACCAAAAAAATATGTTATTTTAATCATTTTATTCCATGCTGCACACATTCCAGCCAGCACACATGAATACGCTTATTATTATTATTGATTCATATTAATTTAATTATTAATTTATATATATGTATTATGTACTCCTCTTATTAATAAAGTATGGGGATGGGGACAAAGTTTCATTAGGATTTTCATTTGCATTATTAGAACGATGAGCGAATCAAAACTGTACTTTCTTTAACAATAGATTTTACGTATTATGCGCTTAAAATAAAATGATAAATGATTAATAAAATTTTCGTTTTGCTAAAAATTGTCATAGGTATTTTTTATGCTGACTTGAAAATGTTGCAGTCCTTATAATTGTCATTTTTCAGTGTCGGTTATGCATGAGTAAATCAGTATTTGCTTCGTAATTCGTAATGACATGTTTATCATATTATGTACATATTATTATCATTTATCATGTATGTACATATGTAATATGTACATACTTTAATGTCAACTTGTCCAGATTCCACATTTTCCAGGTACTCCCGAACCCGAATTAT
The DNA here is from genome assembly GCA_034698585.1 of Disparrhopalites patrizii. Lineage (NCBI taxonomy): Eukaryota > Metazoa > Arthropoda > Collembola > Symphypleona > Sminthuridae > Disparrhopalites > Disparrhopalites patrizii. Next base: position 6,560 of record JAQGBT010004103.1, on the reverse strand, counting down.
TTTTGTAACGTGTAATATTCATGTATTTTTGCAATTATTTTTTTTATAAACAACCTCCTGCATTCCTGCCCCGATTCCCAATGCAATCTTCCAGCAAAACCTGGAACTTGAAACTCACCCAATTGATCTTCCTTTGTAGTTGTTGCCATCCAGCATTGGTTCTTTGTGATGATGGGCAGCCAAATAACACTAGAACGACTGGAAGTACAGGTACTGTGGGCAACAGCTAACTATGTATTATTCTATTAGTATTAAATCACTATCTGCCCTTTAGAATTTTGCTTTCATTTCGGATATTACATGCACCAAATCATCCTTTCTGACTGGAATAATATTGGTAATTCTTCACAATTTCTCGTCCGGTTAGACACAAATGGATATCAGAGAATAATTGGTGGTTCTGAAGTCACTCCACATTCCCTGCCATTCATGCTGAGTACGATTGTGGACGGGCAGGTTGATTGTGGTGCATCCTTGCTGAGTCCTTCCATCGCCATCACTGCCACCCATTGCACTTACCAAAAGGACCCGGATAGAATTAGCTACGAGGTGATTGGAGGAGCTCACAACATCAATCAGAATGAGAACACTCAACAGAGGAAGAGAGTGATAAGGAAGATAGAACATCCACAGTTCGACTTGGCTCAATATTTCAATGACGTCTCCTTGCTCCTCCTCGATTCGCCCTTCCAAATCAACCAATATGTCCAGAGAATCCCCCTTCCACCTCCCGGTTTCAGAGCCTCGGGTAAAAGTTCCATTTGAAATAGAACTCCGAAGGAATAGGAATAATATTCTAATTCGAACCGAATTCAAACCGAACCGAATCAAAATGTTCTGGATTCGGTTCAATTCGAATCGAATACGAGTACAAGTAAAAACCGAAATTGCTTCCCAAAACGAATCCAAACCGAATGCAAATCTATAGAACGGGTATTTGTTTGTAAATCAGAATCGAGTAATCGAATACGGATACGAATTCACAAAATACTCGATTCTATTGATTGGTATTGGTTTTCCATAATCTGCCTAAAATGTGCGGAAAGGCTCTCTCCTCGCGGCTTTTAAGTGTATTTAAAACTTTAGTTTCCCATGCATTTAGTCACTTTTGGGTGTTAAAGGACGGTATTTTGGATTATATTCGAATTGGATTCGAATCCATTTCGAATGCAAATCCGAATCGAATATTTTTCGGATTTAAGAATCGAATACAAACCTAATTCAAATCACAATGTCGTTCATTTTTCAAATCCAATTCGGTACCGTTATTCGATTCGAAAAAATCAATCCGAATCCAAATTGTTGCAATAAAAAAATATAATTTTCAAATTCGAATCGAATACAAACCTAATTCAAATCACGATGCCGCTCATTTTTCAAATCCAATTCGGTACCATTATTCGATTCGAAAAAATTAATCCGAATCCAAATTGTAGCAATAAAAAAAATCTAATTTTCAAATTCGAACCGCATACAAACCAAATCTTGAAAATATTCGTTTCATTCGGAGCTCTGATTTGAAATTCCTTTGAAAATTCTTAATTTTGTACTACATTGTCCTTAAATAATTCATTAATTAATTTTCTATTAAATAGGAGATTTGGTGGACAGCGGTTGGGGCTGCACCCGAGAGCGTTGCCCGGCACCCCATCCGACGCTGTTGCAAGTGACCGTGCCGGTCGTTACGGATGACCAATGTAGGCAATATTACCCCCAACGAACAATCACGGATTACATGCTCTGTGCCGGCTACGACCAGGGCCAGAAGGACGCGTGTCAAGGGGATTCCGGCGGGCCACTTACGCAGGCGCTGTCCAACGGCAAGCGAATCCTCGTGGGCATTGTTTCTTGGGGCGAAGGCTGTGCCCGGCCCCGAAAGCCGGGTGTTTACACGGAAGTGGAGTACTTTTTGGACTGGATTAAGCAGCAAATGTCGATTTTAGGGGAGAATTACGAAGAGGACCCATCTGTGAGCCGGAAGCCCAATTATTTCAATCACGTCCACCAAACTCTTCTGACCACGACGATGTTCTTATGGGTTGTCATCTTGGCAAGGTTTATGGAATAAAAATATGAACACTTGACATCCAATTACTTTCTAATTCATTTGTTCCTGCCAGGCGGGCAAGCGTGTCCATTCAGTATGTGTAGAATCTCCAATCTACTGGCCACATCTGTATCATATAAAATTCTATAAAAAATGTATATTTATCAGGGATGGAGATCGGAATCGAAATCCGAATCGGTAATCGGAATTGATCCGAATTTTTGAGCAATCAGAATCAAAATCCGAATTTGAAAAAAAATTAATGCAAGATGTGTATCGGAATCGAAATCCGAATTTAATGATCGGAATTCGTAAAAATCTAATGAAATATCGATTCTGATATCGATCTTTATCTTCAGGAGTGTTTTGAACGATCTGTGTTTATATTTCGGAAAATTGACACAATTTATTTATTCATATTATACTTTTACGGATTTAGCACCCATGTATTTGTTTTATTAACCATACAATGTAGTATGTACATATACATACATACTAATTTCATTCTTTGTAGTTATAGTTACTACGTTGTAGTATGTATGTACATACAATATAGTACCTTTATTTTATTTAAACTTCAATGAATTTCAAAAGAACTTCAGGAGTATGTTCAATTGAATTGAATTTTACAGGCAAATCAAAATGGCTAAGATCTACTAATATTTTACATTAAATTGCATATTTTCTGCAAGGTTTTATAATCAGTAATATCTCAGTATTACAATTTACAATTGTCGGAATATTAATTTGTTTCAACTGCTCTCTGATTTTTGAGAAAACCTTTCGTGTTACTAAACAAGCATTTTTTTTAAAATAGCGTTTATTCAGTTTTCTGTTCAAGATCGGAATCGGAATCGAAATCCGAAAGATCCGAAAAATACGTCTTTTAAATATATAATTTTAAAAGTTCGGGTTAAAACACACGATCCCTGTGAAGTACCACATTGCATTGTTGCCAAACGGAATTGTACAGTCGTTATCGTTATGCTAGAATGCCGTTCTAGCATAAAAAGAAGTAAATTGTTTTTACAATATTTTATAATCAATAATTTATGCAGACGGTGGAAAGTGAAAGTCTGCTGGTCGTGCTTTTACAATGCTCCAATGCCAAATTATTTTCTATCGGATTTACTCTTCAATGAATAAGCGATACGACAAAAACAAAAACGCTACATTAACTGTGCAAAAAATATATTATAAATATATGTATAGGTATATATATATAAATTATTTTCGCAATAATTTTCAATACAGACGTGTAAAAAGGCAAGATAGTAGATGGTCGTGCTTATCCGATTTGATTTTTATCGAATTCTCTCTTCCAAATGTCCAAGCACTTCTTATTACTCACGCGCGCCTCATGCGACTCATGCCTGATCTTCATTTCTTCATGTCTTCGTCTTCATCTATGCATCTTCACTGCAAGATTTATAAGATAAATCTGCAAATTAATTGACATTAATAATTTCGCGATGATACGTTGTTGTTGTTACTCGTTTCCCTCAGCCCTCAACGGTGTCCTATATCCTATTCTCTATCAGAATTTCAACGTCACGTTTGAAAGATGAGCGAGCAAGGAATATCAGCCCCTGTGGTGGCAGCAAGATGCGCGTAAAAAAAGAGCAACTGAGCAAGAGCAACCGTTCTGATTCTGATGTTCTTCTGAAGGAGCGCTTTACACTGCTGGGAGGGAACGGAAACAATACATACATATTATGTACATATGTACATTACATATGTGTACATACATACATTGATACATTTATAATGTAGCTTATTGTTTAATGTTTATATCCATCGGCGATCATTTCATAATCATAAAATCATATCCCGTTTACGATTAATCCCGATGCAGTCTTCCGGGGAAATCTTTAAACTCATCCTAGTGATTGTCTTGTACGGCTGGTGCAAGACTCCCTTCGTTTTTGGTGATGATGGGGATGGGGAGCAAAATAACACCGAAACTGTAAGCACGATACATTAATTAACATCCTTTACAAATCCTTGATTCTGATTCTGATCTGACTGGAATAATAATGATAATTCTTGGTAATTTCTTTCCCCGCCCGAGACAAACGCATCTGAGAAAATAGTTGGGGGCCATCCAGTCACTCCACATTCCCTGCCATTCCAGCTGAGTCTGAATGTGGGTCAGTTTGCGTGTGGCGCCTCCTTGCTGAGCCCTTCCATCGCCATTACTGCCTGCCATTGCACCGTCGGAAGGGATCCGAGTAGACAAGGCTTCGCGGTGAAAGCTGGAGTTCACAACATCAAGCTGAATGAGCCGAGTCAACAGAAGAGGAAAGTGATACGAAAGATAGAGCATCCCGGGTTCAGCAAGAGCACCTTGCAAAATGACCTGGCCTTGCTCCTTCTCGAAAAGCCCTTCCAATTAGATCAATATGTCCAGAAAATACCCCTTCCACCTCCCCGTTTCCAAGCTAAGGGTAAAAGTCCAATTTGAAATTCTTTCCAAAATCCTTTATTTATTATTTTATTTTATTATTTATTTTATTATTTTACAACATTGTCCTTTTCTATTAAATAGGGGATTTGGTGGTCAGTGGTTGGGGCTGCATGAATGAGGCTTGCACTGGAGCGAGTGCCACGCTTCTGGAAGTTACAGTCCCGGCTATAACAGACAAACAATGTAAGGTATATTATTCCAGTTTGAACATCGTGGATTCCATGCTGTGTGCGGGCCACGAACGGGGCCAGAAGGATGCGTGTCAAGGGGACTCCGGAGGGCCCCTTACGCAGGCGCTGCCCAACGGCAAGCGCATCCTCGTGGGCATTGTTTCTTGGGGCGTGGGCTGTGCCCGGCCCGGGAAGCCGGGTGTTTACACGGAAGTGTCATACTTTGTCCCTTGGATTAAAGAGCAAATGGCCAATTTGGGGGAGAAATATGAGGATGACCTTGGCGGGAATTCTGGTGGCGCTTTTGGAATCCATGCGAACTTGTCCTTTCTGACTACGATGTCCTTACTGGTGGTGACTTGGGCAAGGTCAACTATTCAATAAAAGTATACTCAATACTCAATAGGTGTGGACGTGGAATTACTTATTTTACTTTCATTGCGGATTTCATCATTATCTCTACATTCATAATTAGGTACAATTTAGGTAAAATATTTTTTAAGTTAAGTGATTATTTCATAAGAACTTGCTGTAAAAATGTACGTTAAGGGAAAATGATTGACATAATGACAACGTAATTATTTATGATTTACGAACGACATCAAACTGGGGCAAGTATACGAGCACGCGGATTCGCGGATGTCTTTATTGAGCATGTCCACCAGGCTGTTCTGATCACCTACGGAAATATTATTTTTACTTTAGTATGGTTAAGTTCAGCTTAGTATTTCGTTATTTGGTAGTACATAATAATATATTATGTAATAATAATTCGCAGAGATGGCCAAAAAATTTAGTTCCAATAATAATTACAAAATGCAAATACACTCGGAGGCTTTAATTACAAATTACATTCAGCTGCTCCCAAGGTATTTAACGACAAATTACTCAATATAATGGTATTTTATGTCGAACACAAAATACAAATTTATTACAAAATGCATCCGTAGCTAGTAATGTATTTAAATACGTATTTTAATTACGAAATACAAAGAATTGCATTTAAAATACGTATTTTAATTACGAAATACAAAGAATTGCATTTAAAATACGTATTTTAAAAACAAAATTCAAATAAATGTATAAAAATACGTATGCTATGCGTTCATTTGAATTTTCGAGCACAATCAACAAATTAAAAGTTCTATTTTGCCTTGGTGCACTTTTAAATTACAAAATGCACCAAAATACTTCCAAGAAATCTCGTGTATTTAAATACAAATTACAAAATACATGTAGAAAATATCTGTATTTGAAAATACAATTACAAAATACAAAAAAGTATTTTATATACGTATTTCAAATACATACATCTATTTTAATTACGATGTATTTTGGCCATCTTTGGTAATGTGGTAATTCGTAATTAGTAATAGCTTAAATTGCGCATATCAGAATAAGAAAAGGTAGAACATTTTTATTACATCAGCGATTCACTTTCCGATTTCCCACCCAATTAATTACCATGTAGTAATTGTAGTAATGACACGTAAGCATCATTTACTCGCGTTTGCCATAGTAATAAAAGATGTAAGAAGTAACTTATATGATAATTTGTGTCATAAGAAAAGCAATAGTGGGAATTGCTCCAGAAAAATTAGTACCCGTGCCCGTATCAGCAATGAACACTAATACGAATACTCAATGGACATGACGGCATATTTCACATTGAACATAACCCAATGCGTAAACGTAATACGTGGAATGTACCTTCCTAGATCTACGCTTATATGATTAAAATAGCAATTTATAATGCCAACATGCCACGTAATAAATACACAAATTGTACAATTGTTTACATATTGTAACAAACTTAAGAAATAATGACCCGGGAGGCAGGGCGGGAGTAAAATGAAGATGGGGGAAAACCACAGAA